>OZ004707.1:133575086-133868753 GCA_963924515.1 Vespertilio murinus | reverse complement strand
GAATCTGCAACCAGGTCCATGCCCTTTACTGGGAATCGAACTTGCAACCCTTTGGTCCAAGGGTCAATCTCTAACCACTAGGCAAAACTGGTCAAGGCCTGTAGTATGTTTTTCACACTTTTTCAGTTTAGAGAAAGTTGAATATAATGATCTGAACTAAAATTGAACAGAGTGCAGAACACAATTTGAAAGCTATTAAAATAGAAGATTAAAAGCAATCAATTAGAAAAGGACTACTCACATAATTAGGGCTTAGTTTTTTTTTAATATAAAATTTGATAGACTGATAGATTAAATGATCTCCAAGATTGTTTTCAAACACTCCATTGTTAAGGTTTTGTAATTATCTGATCCTAAAGGCTTGTGAAATTAAAGCAGCTTGAGATACTAAATAAAATCCTAATGTGGAAGAGAAAGAAAAATTAGCAAAGAACTAAGTGGTTTTCAGTCTGTGCCTTTAATAGAGGAACAGACAGTCCTCCTATCTCAGCAATAATCGAGTTTTGGAATGATGACACAGAGTCATCAAAAGGTTAAATATCGTTCTGCACACTCCTTAAAAGGCAAGAAAATGTGTAATGCATTTTTAGAAAGATTTTTACCAATAATATTTTAACATTTTTATTCGTTTTTCTTCAATTTAAAATGTTAAACTTCAATTATTTGAAAAATTTATTTATATAACTACTTACATCCTCTTTTTGAAATAAACATATTTTAGGGACTACACGGCTCTCCCGCCACAAAATAGCTCATCACTCTTCTATCACCAAGTTGGCTTTTTTTGTGCCCTGGATTTCGTGCATAAAATTATAACCATTTCAGTCAATTTCTCTCTCATTTATTCAACAAGCATTTATTAATCACCTGATATGTACCGGACAGCATTGGTCAAAGATAATAAGACTTTGTCTCTATCTTTAAGGAACTCGCTGCCTACTTTGGAAGACAAATGTGTAAATACATGAATTCAGATGCAATGTACTTAGTGCCATAATGATACACACACACACACACACACACACACACACACACACACACACTCAGTATAGTGCCTGGACCTACTTGAATGGAGATAAGAAGTGGAAAAAGAATAGCCTTTACAGGGAGTAAAATTTGAGTTAAATTTTAAAGAATGAGTAGGAACTTTCCCGATAAACACAGAGAGGGAAAGGGGATTTCAGGGAAAACGGTAGTGTGTTCAAAGGCATTAAGATGAGAGATACCATGGGCAACTGGAAGTAAGAAGCTGCAGATGCTTGGAAAGTGCATATAGGGGAAAGGTGGTAGACGAACCTGAAGAGGCTGAGTCAGATAATAAGGGCTTCTGTGCCATCCAAAGGGTTTTAGACTTTATTATATGCACAGTGAGGAGTGACAGTCACATTTGTGTTTCAGAAAATCCAGCCTGGTGGGTAGACTGGATCTAAGCCAAAGTTGGAGGAAGGGTGAGCAATTTGGAGGTTATTGCACCAATCTAGATCATGGCTGAAAAGAGCCAGGGCAAAGGCAAAATTAGAGAAGGAAAGGAGGGGAGGGAGGTTAAGGAGGGAGGGAATGGACATAATGCTTCAAGGAAGTGGGATTCACACACCTAGAGGTTCGCATGCTGCGTGATGGGGGTTCAGGTAAAGAAGAAGATGGGTTGGGTAGTCTGGCTCTGTTGTGGGTGACCATCCTGGAGGCATCATGAACTGGGGGGTGGGCAAGAGCATTTGCTTCCCTGCTGTAAGTCCCACCACCTCCTGTTCCCACTCCCTTTGTCCTGGTAGAAAAGTGGATAGATGTGGCTTGATGCCAGAAATGCAAAGCCATCAAGCATCTTTGTGGTGATAAGCGTGAGGAGGGCATGCGCACATTTAGAAGAGCAGAGCAGAAAGCCAGAGGAGCCAGCTTCCCGGCACTATCCGTGGGCAGCTGCCCTGCCCTGCCCTGCCTGCCTACGTGGCATTTCTTACATGTGTCTGAATACATTTATAACCATTACAATGAAAAATGATTGATCCGTTGTAAGGGACTTTTGCAATGTCTTTGCGTTCATTTTTTACTTATGAAGCCCTAGAAACAGATTTCTTTTAGTAGATTTATATGTTGAATTTAATTGTTCCATTGGCTTTTAAGTTCTCCATTTGTTTTTGTTTTTTTTTTTTGTGTGTTTTTTTTAATAGAACAAATTACTAAAAAAAAAAATCTTTGTCTTTACTGGCAGATACAAATGGAGAAAATGTGCATAGAAAGATAACTGTTATTTTGAATAAATTCCATAGGGAAATTTTATTGACTTTCAAATGAATTGCTAGATAGTAGATTTGATATTTGGTAAAAATTTAAGATTTAATAGAGCATTTTACTTTTGTTTTCTATTTACTCTGAAAAATATTTCTTATAATCTCTCATTAAGGAAGAGACTGGTTCTATAGTTATTTTTTTAAAGGAACATATGCATTGACTTTCTTTTTAGACCTTGAGTCTAATAATAAGTATATCCTGAGTCTTAAAAAAAACAAAACAGTATATCCAGAATCTTATTCAAATTGAGTTTTTCCATCTATATTTGTGTCTAGTTCCATTTTTAGAGACATTGCATAAGAATTAAAGGCTCTCTTTGGTCTCAAACTCTACTTTTTTTTTTTTTAAAGCAGCTGTGTTGTGGCTTCTCTAGTATGCTATGAAACAGGTATAGAATCCATCCTGGTGTATTTTGAAGTCTAACTTCCATACATCCCACAAATGTTGTTGATCTAAATTTGAGGATCTGTTTTCTAATGTTATTCAAAGGGTTTTTATGCTTGCAAATTAGTTTTCTAACAGTTTTTAACTTCGTGGCAATCAAGTTAATAATCTGATGCTATTAACCACTTTTCATTTAAGATAGTGTTTGCTGCCATCAAACAGAGCCCCGAGGGGATTTGGAAGGAAAGCTATAAGAACTGGAGGACAACTAGGTCGCAGAGTGCTGACAGAGGATGGAATGCAGGGCAGGGCCGAGCATCAGGAGACTTCTGAGCTATCCATAGCTCTCTGTATGACTCAGTGTATGACCTTGGGCTACTTACTCTACAGCTCTCGCCTCAGTTTCATCTTGGATAAAATGGGGCCAGGACTAGCCGCTAATACCCGGAGAGTGGATTGTGGAGTTGCTATTCTCACAGCCTCTCGAATCTGGGCGACATCTTCCAGTCATTCACTCTAACCGGAAATAAATCCCTTCCACAATGAAAAGTGGGTTTTTCCATTCTCTTACAACTCTGGTGTGACAGCGGACATCAACACCCCCCCACACACACACCCTGTGAAGAAGCCCATTCCATTTCCAAACACTTTTACTTGTCAGTAATCTATCTTGGGAAATAGCTAACACAGGTACATGCATAGAGCCAGAAAGTCAATTAGAGGTTAACAGGGACTGGGGAGAGAGGGAAATGGATGGTCCTGCTTAATGGCTACGGAGTTTCTGTTTGGGGTGATTACAACATGTTGGAAGTACCGTATTTGCCGGCGTATAAGACGATTTTTTTGGCCCTGAAAATACCGTATTTGCTGGCGTATAAGACGACTGGGCGTATAAGACGACCCCCTAACATTTCCACTAAAAATACAGAGTTTGTTATATACTCGCCGTATAAGACTACCCCCCACTTGGAGGCATATTTTTCAGGGCCAAAAAATCGTCTTATACGCCAGCAAATACGGTAATAATGGTGGTGGTTGCACAACCTCATGAATATAATTAACACCACTAAATTGTGTATTTTAAATGGCTGAAATGGCAAATTCAATATTATATATATACTAGTGACCTGGTGCACAGAATCGTGCACATTGAAAGGAAATTCATTAGAAGCTGGCTGGCGGGGTGGGACTAGGCTAGATGGGCTGGACATGCGCTGGAGCCAACCTCCTGCAGTCCCTTCCTAGAGTCTGTGGAGTGAGCGGGAGCCCTCCTGCAAGAGGGGTTCCTCAGCCTGGCCTGCCAGGATAGGGTTGAAACCAGCTCTCTGACATTCCCTGAGGGGTCCCAGAGTGAGAGAGGGCACTCTGCAAAGTTGCTGTCTTACAGGGTGTGGAACACAAACACAAGCATACAGTAAATCTGATTCGGGACCAACATTGCCCCAGCAACAAACATAGCCCATTGTGGAAGGTGGAATCGGAAGGTGGAATCATGTGGCCCCGCGAAAAATCGGGCTCCCTCCTCTCTGGTTCTGGGTATGTCACCTGAGAACCACCACTGCGAAGTCACTGCATCTTGGCAGCTCCTGCGTTGAGCATATGCCCCCTGGGGGTCAGTGTGCATCATACCGACCTGTTGGATGGTTAGACACATAGCATATTAGCCACACACACACACACACACACACACACACACACACACTAGTGGCCCAGTGCATAAAATTTGTACATGGGGCAGGTGTCCCTCAGCCTGCCTTGCACCTTCTCTAATCTGGAACCCCTCGGGGGATGTCTGACTGCTGATTTAAGCCTGATTTCACAGGCAATCTGGGACTGCTAGCTACTAACCTCTCGCCTGCCTGCCTGATCACCCCTAACCACACTGCATGCCAGCCTGCTCACCTGCAATTGCCCCCTGCCAGCCTTCCTGCTCCGAACTGCCTCCTCTTGCCAGCCTGATTGCCCCCAACTGCCCCTCCACTGCCGATCTGCTCGCCCACAACTACCCTCCCCTCCTGGACTGATTGCCCTTAACCACCTCTGCCTCAGCACTGCCACCATGGTTTTGTCTAGAAGAATGTCTAGAAGGTCTCCCGGTCTAATTTGCATATTACCCTTTTATAAGTATAGACTAGAGGCCTGATGCAGGAAATTTGTGCAAGGGCCTCAGCCCTCACAGCCCCAGCTGCCTTGGTCGGCCCTTGCAGCCCTGGCTTTGTCATCTGGACAGTTGTCCAGAAGGTAGTCCGGATGGTCATTCTGCTGTTCGGTCTAATTAGCATATTAGCTCTTTATTATGTAGGATATATAAAGCCACAATAAAAAATTGTCATTAGTCATCAGGAAAATGCAAATTAAAACCACAATAAGAAAAATTCCATCTTGGTTAGTACTCTGGTCTCAATATGAAGATAGACCATATTATCCAAGTTCGGCAGAACAGGAAACAGTCTTAGGCCACATGCAGGGAGGAGGAGGGTAAAGATTCTGAATTCAAGTCCTTGACCCTCAGACCGTAGGTGACCTGAGTCCATATTGCTGTCACTGTTGGGAACAGACTTGCTCTCACTATTTGTGATACTCTTACTGTCTTTAGCTGGCCTATACAGGGGAGGGCAGAACATTTTTGCCACCAGTGTTCAATCTAGAGACTAAAAACTCACTTAATGAGGCCTGACATGGCTTTCACTTTTTTCTCCATCGCCATTTATCCCCCCATACCCTTTCTCTCTCCTCCTTCCCATACCCCCACAGTACCACACTATTGTCCATGTCCGAAGTTCTTTCTCTCCTTTTTTCCTTTGTTGTTCAATCCCTCCACACCCCTGCTTCCCTCTTCCCCCACCTCAGCCCAGAGCTGTCCGCCTACTCTCTCTGAGTCTGGCTCTATTTTGCTTATTTATTCAGTTTGTCCTTTAGATTCCACATAGGAGTGAAATCATACGGTATTTGTCTTTCTCTGACTGGCTGATTTCACTTAGCATAATACTCTCTAGGTCCGTCCATGCTATTGCAAAGGGTTAAATTTTATTCTTTTTTATGGCAGAATAGTATTCCATTGTATAAATGAAGCTCTTTTTATCCATTCATCTACTGATGGACACTTGGGCTGCTTCCAAGTATTGGCTATTGTAAATAATGCTGCAATGAATATAGGGGAGTATATATCCTTTTGATTATTATTCCCAGAAGTAGAATTGCTGGGTCATAAGGCAGTTCCATTTTTAATTTTTTATGGTAACTCCATACTGCTCTCCATGGTGGCTGTATCAATCTACATTTCTGCCAACAGTGCATGAAGTTTCCCCTTTCTCCAATATTTGTTTGTTGATTTATTTATGACAGCCATTTTGACAGATATGAGCCAGTATCTCATTATGGTTTTAATTTGCATTTCCCTGATGATTAATGACATTAAGCATCTTTTCATATATCTATTGGCCATCTGTATGTCCTCTTTGGAGAAGTGTCTATTCAGGTCCTTTGTTCATTTTTTTAATTGGATTGTTTGTGTTTTTGTGTGTTGAATTTTATAAGTCCTTAATACATTTTGTATATTAACCCCTTAGCAGATGTATCTGCAAATATATTCTCTTATTTAGTGTGTTTTTTAAAAATTATTTTCAAACAAATATTATTTTTATTGTTTTCAGAGAGGAAGGGAGATGGATAGAGAGAGAGAGAAACATAAATGATGAGAGAATCATTGGTCAGTTACCTCTTGCATGATTGGGGATCAAGCCTGCAACCTGGACATATTCCCTGACCAGGATTTGACTTCCTGGTTCATAGGTCAACGCTCAACCACTGAGCCACTGCAGCTGGGATCTTTTTATTTTGTTGATGGTTTCCTTTCCTGTGCATAAACTTTTAGTTTATTTTTACTTTTGTTTCCCTTACCCGAGGGAAAAATATTGCTGCCAAAAATGTCCAAGATTTTACTGCTTTTAAGGATTTTTATGGTTTTAAGCCTAACATGTAAGTCTTTAATCCACTTGAGTATATTTTAGTGTGTGGTAAAAGATGGTGGTCTAGTTTCATTTTCTTTGCATATATTTGTCCAATATTTCCAACACCATTTATTGAATAGATATGTTTGCCCCATTGTATGTTTTGTCTCCTTTATCAAATATTAATTAACTTTAAAGGTGTGCATTTATTTATGGGATCTCTGTTCTGTCCCATTGATTTATATGTCTGTTTTTATGCCGGTATCATGCTGTTTTGATTACTATGGCCTTGTAGTACAATTTGATGTTAGGTAGCATGATTCCCTCAACTTTGTTCTTCCTTGTCAAGGTCGCTATTGCTATTTGAGGTCTTTGGTAGTTCTATATAAATTTTTGGAACTTTGTTCTAAAAATTTGGAGTAGTAGTTCTGCGAAATACACCATTGGTATCTTGATAGGAATTGCATTGAATCTGATGATTGCTTTGGATAGTATGGACATTTTAATGATGTTAGTTCTTCCTATCCATGAACAAACATAGTATATGCTTCCACTTACTTGTATCTTCTTCATTTTCATTCTTCAGTGTCTTAATATTTTTCCAAGTACAAGTCGTTTACATCCTTGGTTAAATTTATTCCTAGATATTTTATTCTTTTTGAAGCAATTGGGAATGGGACTGTTTTCTTAGTTTCTCTTTCTGATAGTTCATTATCAATACTAATACAAGGGTAATATGCTAATTAGACCAGATTGACCAGATGTCTTCCGGATGTCTGAAGTTCTTTTGGTTAAAGCCATGGTGGCGGGGGGCTGAGTCAGAGGCAGTTAGGCACCCACAATTGGGCCTAAACCAGCAGTTGGACATCCCCCGAGGGGTCCCAGATTGGAGAGGATGCAGGCTGGGCTGAAGGGACCCCCTCTCCCCATGCATGAATTTTATGCACTGGGCCCCTATTTGGTATATAAAAATGCAACTGATTTCTGGATATTTATTTTGTATCCTGTGACTCTACTGAATTCAGTCACCAGTTTTAGTGGTTTTCTGGTGGAACCTTTAGGGTTCTCTATATACAGTATCATTTCATCTGCAAATAATGACAGTTTTACTTCTTCCTTTCCAATTTGGATGCCTTTTATTGCTTCTTTTTGTTTAATTGCTGTGGCTAGGGCTTTTAGTACTATGTTGAATAAAAGTGGTGAAAGCAGACAGCCCTGTCTTCTTCTCTGTCTTAAGGTGAACACTTGTAGTTTTGGCCCATTGAGTATGATGTTGGCTGTGGGGATTACTTTTTTGTCAATCACAACACACTGTTGATTCATACAGAGCTCATAATTAATACACTTACTTCCTCCACATTCACTCTTCTTTTTTAAAAAAATATATTTTATTGACTTTTTAACAGAGAGGAAGATAGAGAGATTGAGAGTTGGAAACATCGATGAGAGAGAGTCATCGACCAGCTGCCTCCTGCACACATCCCACTGGGGATATGCCTGCAACCAAGGTACATGCCCTTGACCAGAATCGAACCCGGGACCCTTCAGTCCACAGGCCAACGCTCTATCCACTGAGCCAAACCGGTTTTGGCCACATTCACTCTTAAAGCAGGTTCCTCTCCATTCCTAAATTTGTGTGAGTGGTGTACTAGATTTAAATACAAAAACATGACATTTTTTTTCCTATATAGTAATTGCATATTGTTGCTTTTTTACTGATTGTTCCATTCTCTTATGATTATTTTGAATCTTGATTGTGGAATGCATCATCTTTGTTATTCCTTACATCATAAAATGTTATCCTAACTGTAAATCAAAAGGGCCTTAATCCCCTTATCCAAGTTATTGATAAAAAGACTGAGAAGGACTAGATCATACGCAGAGCGATTTCACTGGCGTTTTTTCTCTGGTGTTATCCTGTAGTAACCAACTTTCATATAGTTCTTACTCTATCCCAGAAGCTGTTTAAGTACTTTATACTTTGAGTTGAATTTTCATTGAATCTGTACCACACCCCTACAAAGCATTATTGTCATAATGTTGATTTTACACATGAGGGAACAAAGCACAGAAATTAAGCAACTTGCTCAAATCACACAGTTGAAAAGTAGTAGAAACAGGATTCGAACCTGTGTGCTGTGCCTCCAGAGTCCATGTTTTAAGCACTGTGTTGTACTGCCAATGACATCATCCATAATTCCAGCCTACATTGGGATAGAATAACATAAGGGACCCGATTAAATCTGATGAATGTGATTGCTACTAGAATATTCTTTTTTTAAAATATATATATATATATATTATTGATTTTTTACAGAGAGGAAGAGAGAGGGGATGGAGAGCTAGAAACATCGATGAGAGAGAATCATCAATCAGCTGCCTCCTGCACACCCCTTACTGGGGATGTGCCCGCAACCAAGGTACATGCCCTTGACCGGAATCGAACCCGGACCTTTCAGTCCATAGGCCGACACTCCATCCACTGAGCCAAACCGGTTTTGGCTAGAATAGTCTTTAAGTGTACCATTAGTGGCAAAGTAATCTGAAATGCCAGGCCAAAACACGTGTGCCTTTGTATGTGCTGTATTTCCCCCAAAGAAACTTGGACTGTAAACTCCTGTTCTTCCACGTCTGCTCAAAAGATAAATCCTTTTGGTTTTCCCAGACACACTTAAGTACTTCTTCTCTTTTATTACCTAGGCACTGTGTATAAATGTTCACTGCATTTTAAAATGTATCTTAGTAAACAACAAACATTTTCCCAGCACCTAGGACATGTGCTTGGCATTGTGCTGGGAAATGGGAATGTAGATAGGAGCTGACGTGCTGTGTCCTGCAGCTGACGGCTGGCTGGTGAGAGCCAACACGACGGTACAGCCCCGGTGCCCGCCGCATTGGAGGTGCTCTGCAAACATTGTTGAGTGGCTGAACGGGAGGGAACTGTGTACCAAGGAAGTCTTTTAAAATGTGCAAGTGTGCATCTATAAACTGTTTTCTGTGCTTTAGACTAAGAGAGGGTTAATGTTGACCGTCAGGTTGTTTACTTCGCGAAGATGTAGCCTCCCCAGTCTATAGCTGTGCGCTCCCGTCAGCTTAGGTTAATTTGTGCTGTAATAACAACCTGAAAATCTCAGTAGGTCATAATAATGAGAGTTTATTTCCCAGTTCAGTGCATGTCTGTCTTGGGCCATAGAAGCTTTGGTCCACCCATTGTCACCGCAGGAGTGGACCCTATGTGGGACATTGATACTAATCTACGTCAGAGGAATGTAAAACAAATTTCCTCAACAGTACTCATGCCTGTAATGTTTAGTGATTTTCAAACTCTTTTATATATAACTCCAACAATCTGATGACTATTTACTTGTATTTTCTTGAATTTTGAATGTCTCATGCTACTACAATGAAAGTTAAGTTACTGTCATATCCAAGAGAAATTTCAAGATTGACTGATAGGGTTTTTTTAATGGCTCAAGTTTTAAAAATTCAATTATTGTACCATAATTCATCACTTTAATTGTTATGCATATTTTTCTTGAATACTTTTGTTCTCCAAACATATATTCATAAGCAACTTGTCAGTTAGGAAAAGAGTTTCACAATTAATTTGGCTAATTTTATTGTGCAGAAGTATTTCAATATCTCTTCAGTGCATTTTTACCAAGAGAAACAATTCCTTGACGGACTCTGACAAAACTTTACAGCGTAATTTAGGGTTTTGGATGAGTGATTCATTCCTACCCTGAACAGAAATGCTAGCCCTGGGGTTGGCAAACTGTGGCTCAAGAGCCACATGCGGCTCTTTGACCCCTTGAGTGTGCCTCTTCCACAGAATACCACGGCCTGGGCGAGTCTGTTTTGAAGAAGTGGCGTTAGAAGAAGTTTAAGCTTAAAAAATTTGGCTCTCAAAAGAAATTTCAATCATTGTACTGTTTATATTTGGCTCTGTTGACTAATGAGTTTGCCGAACCACTGTGCTAGCCTATTTATTCCTATGGGCAGCGGCAAAATGTATATACTTAGCTAAGTATTTAAGTAATAAAATAATTGTTTGGTGCATAATACATTTAATGACACGATTTTTTATCAAGTGAGAGACTTCTAGAATGACAGTATGATAATAAGAAATGTCCCTGTTTTCTTCACGCTCTCATAATCAAAAAGATATGCGATTCTCCTTGCCTCCACTCAGGGCACATTCTTCATATCCTTTCTTCACAGTTGCCAAAAGAATGGAGCTGTACTGGCACGAGGGGTATGGAAAATACTACACTGTGTCAACGGGCTGATTTTTCTTCTTTACGGACCTAATTATAGGGAATGAGCCTTAACCTAATCAGACATGAATGGTGATTTCCTGAGAGTAATTGTGGAATGAATTGCTGTGGGATGAGTTACAGGGGCTTTTTCGGAGCTTTAGGAAAAAATAGAATGTCTATTCGCCTGCTGGGGCTCTTTGATCTGGGCATAACAGAGCTGGCAGCATTTCCCAGCCCGCTGGGTCTGTGACGGCGACCTCTCTAGGAGTAGCAGTGTTGGAAGACATCTCACAGAGGGGAAGGCACCTAAGCAGGGGCGGGGCAGGTGAGCTGAGAGATAGGAGCCACAAGAGAGAGTAGTTACATGCATGCGAGTTGGTTGGCTGGGCTCGAGAGAGGTTGTAAAATAACTAAGCAGCAAGAAAAGAAAATACATTTTGTAATGACAAAAAATCATAGTGAACATGATCACTTTATCTTGGAAACTATCTGAAAACCAGAGGCCCAGTGCACGAGGGTAGGGTCCCTAGGCCTGGACCGTGATCAGGGCTTTCCAGCTGGCCAGGGCCTTCCTTCACTCCGCACCGCCTCCTGGTGGTCAACATATGTCATAATATGTGATAGAACTCCTGGTTGAACTCCCGTGGTGACGCTTTGCATATTAGCCTTTTATATACTGTATGTAGATAGTTGGCATACTCAGTAAAAGCACAAGCAAATACACATAGCTGTTTATACAAATACATACATAATATTTATGATTTCAAACAAATAGAGGGTGCCCCCCAACATGTATACACACTTTAATATCAAAATTTCAATTTTTGAAATGTATTTTAATAAACACGACCTGTATAATTGTTCAAAATGTGTTACACATTTTTTGAGGACACCCTATATATGTAGAGGTGAGAGAATTCATAGGAAGTTGAAGACCCCCCTCCTCCCACTCCCGACATTTGTTCAATTGAAACTCTGTGGCTCTGGATTTCATCCCCTTCTTATTCGACTAACATGTACTGAGCTCCCACCTCGCGCTTAGCACAGTGTGATGCTCTTTTTGGTGTGGGAACCACTGGGAAAAATGCAGGCTTTGTGGCGTTGGGCAGACCTGCTGAGACCACTGTTCTTAGGAGGGGCATTTGCGTTTGAGCCATGGGTTTGTGAGCCAACCCTGGTTGCTCTGCCCTTACTTCCGTTTTACTAGTTAAGGAACCTCTGCCATATGGATGTATGTCAAAAATCGTGGGGGAAATGTTTCCTGACCTTCCTTGTAAATGCTGGTTTTCATCTGCACACCATATGCCCCATCTTGTTCAGACGGCAAGAAGATGGATTGACATTTGGGGGATCCCTTACCCGCCTCATATCCTTGAGAACCAAATTCTGAAGCCCTTGCCAGCCTTACAAGCGCCCAATGGAATCCTTGCTTACATGCACATTTTGGGTGCATTAGTATGTTTGTCATTTTCTCCCTGGAAACGGTTTCTCACACCCACGGTGCAAGTGTGTGTGATCTGTGATTCTGTCTCCCGCTAGCTTCTGTACCTCTTTTGCCTGGAGGGAGGGCTGGGAGCATGACTCAGCTTAGTGAAACGATACAAAATGTGGTTGTTAAGTGACGTTTCATAAAGAGTCTCTCTATTTGTGCAGTTCCTATGTGGGGTGCAGCCTACGACTCCCTTCACCTGTAACAATGGAGCGGGTTTGAACACTAGGATCTCAGAATCGTGGCATTGAATGAGCCTAGAAGACACTTACTCAGGTTTAACCCTTTGGATGTCATCTTATTTAATCTCAAAGGGAATCTCAACCCTGTTTTTGAAGATTTTGAGAGAAGGGCACATCATAATTTCGCTCAATGATTATCCTTTCAGTGTTTGCAGCCTTTTCTATAAGGAGAAGGTTTTGCCCAGTTCCAAGCAGAGTTATGCAGGAATGAATACATGTCAGGGATCTTTGGTTTTCGTTATAAAATATCATTATGTCACTTCCATGGCAGGAATGAAGCTGATAGAAGGCTCCTTTCAACCAGTAACAGAGAATGCTCCTCAGTTATTTCAATCTGGAACGGTTACTCTTCAGTTGTTTTCAAAAACCATTTTTGGTATTTAAAAAGCCTTCAGTCAGTTATTCCCAGATGTGAATAATTATTGGCATCACCTGGGAAGCTGTGTAAACCTCAGTCTAATTCAGGAGATCTGAGAGCTTGGCAGCAATATTGTAAAAACTCCTCAAATGATTTTACTAGCCAGGTTTGTAAAACTGCTATCAGGGGCTTTTTGAATGTGTTATACAGATTATTTCATGGAAAACTGCACACGGTGTAATTTATTGAGTGTAGCCCTCGGAAAAAGTGTGTTCTTGAGGAATTCACATGCTTCTCTCTCTCTCTTTTTAAAAATAGAATGACAACTATGTATTCTCTCATTTTTTCCTTGGCACTGGGACATTCATAAGAAAGTTCCACTTAATCATAAGGCAGGAGCTTTTCACCCTAACCGGTTTGGCTCAGTGGATAGAGCATGGCCTGCGGACTCAAGGGTCCCAGTTTCAATTCTGGTCAAGAGCATGTACCTTGGTACATACTCAGTAGTGAGTGTGCAGAAAGCAGCTGACTGATGTTTCTCTCTCATCCAGGTTTCTAACTCTCTATCCCTCTCCCTTCCTCTCTGTAAAAAAAATCAATAAAAAAAAAATATTTTTAAAAAAGGCAGGAGCTTTTCTAAGCCTGGGATTTCTATTTTTTTTCCATCCTAATTGTACTCGCTCTTTACTGTCAATTTAAGGATTGTATTATACTTAAGTCTTTTGTTTTTATTGTTACCTATTTCAGGTTACTTTTAAAAGTAGGGTCATGTTATCTACCTAATAAATGAGTAACATGCTAAGTGCCCACCAGCCAATCAGGAGTGGGTATGCAAATTAACCCAACAAAGATGGAAGGTTAATTTGCATATGCAGGCCTCAAGTGGCTGGGGGTGGGGTGGGACGCTTGTGTGGTTGCCATGGCAATGATGTACTCATTCTATACCACCCAAGCTGCTCCGGGCCTCTGGGCAGTGTGGGAAGACAGAAAGGTGGCTCCAGGTTGGAGCAGAAAGGCTGCTCCAGCCAGAGCAAAGGTGATGCCGGCAGCCAGGGGAAGAAAGGTTTATTCTTTCATGAATCTTCGTACATCAGGCCTCTGATGTAGCAAATAATAAACAAGATTTAGAGCAGAAATAGATAGCACCTTTTAAAAAGGTTTGGAGAAACCTTAGCCAGGTAGCTCATTTGGATAGAGCATCATCCTGATATGCCAACGATGTGGGTTCAACCTCCAGGTAGGGCATATACAAGAATCAACCAATGAAAGCATACAGAAGTGGAACAATTAAGTCATTTGGCTATGTTGCTATAACTGAGGCCTGCCATAAGGACTGATGTTATGCTTGCAGAATTATTTTATGATTGTGATAATGAAGCTTTTGTAGACTTTAAAATTAGATCTTATCAAAATACGTAAGTGCAAATTCTTATAATGACATCATATATAATTTCTTACAAAAACATGGGTAAAGCTTAACAACTAAAAAAGTTTCCAAAGTTTATTTATACTTGATATACAGTAAATGTACATAATTAATATATGTGTATTCTAAGAAAGATTTAATGAATGATCTAAAGGTTGATAGAATTTAGCAAGATAAAATAAATCAGAAATATGAAGAAAATAAGACAGTGCATTAGGGTCCTGGTTGGCACAAAAAAGCCACAGAGTCTTGCTAGAGATGGGCCAAAATTTTAACTTCCTAGTAGCCTACATGAAAAGGAAAATTATCTGCTCAGATAAGCGAGAAGAACTTGTGATAAATCTAGAAGGATTTCTATTCTCTATGCTGTGTTTCCCAAAGTGTGGTACGAGTACACCTAGGGATACGGGAAGAGTTTGGTGGGGGTACGCACTGCACTGTGCTTAGCTGCGCCTAATTCTACGTTCTCATGAGTGAAGTTAAGACAGTCTTGTGAGGCGTGAGATGGTCTGGTGTGCAAATAAATGCTATTTATAATATAACTTTTATTTATATTTTATTATGAATAATTTTATTTTTCATTTATTATTATTTTGTGTATGTACCAAAAAAAGAAAAAATAAATATATTTTGATTGTTATTAAAATACACCCTTTTTTTTGACGAGGGGTACTCAGCGTTACAAAAATTATAGAAGGGGTACACATATGTCAAAAGTTTGGGAAACACTGCTCTTGCATCTCTTGGAGAAAGTACTTTGAAGTAGATTATCTTGTCTTTTGGTTGGTACAGTTACCATTATGTGATTGATACTAGTAAATTATAGTGCTGTAAAATTTTTACATGAATCTAATTAGTTTAAGAAATTTGCTAGCCCGAGGTGGTTTGGCTCAGTGGATGGAGGGTTGACCTATGGAATCAAAGGGTTCCAGGTTCAATTCCAGTCCAGAACACGAACCTTGGTTGCAGACTCCTCCCAAGCCCAGGTCCTGGTCGGGGCTTGTGCAGGAGGCAATCAATTAATGTGTTTATCTCACATTGATATTTCTCTCTGTCTTTCACTCTCTCTAAAAATCAATGGAAAAATATTCTCGGGTGAGGAAGAGAGAGAGAGAGAAAGAGAGATTTTAGCACATTAAAAAATGAGTTCACCATTTTCTCTCCTTATTAGCCAATAGAACAGGTTCAGAATATTATTACTAATTTTTCTTTCTTTCCTTTTTTTTTTTTTTTACTAATTTTCTTTTCTTATTTATTGAGATAACATTGGTTAGTAACATATAAATTTCAGATGTGCAGTCTTAGTCTTATAATTTGATATTTGTATAATATAATATTGTGTGCTCATCACTCAAAGTCAAGTTTCTTTCTATTACCATATATTTGACCCCCTTTACTCAATTTTCCCTTCTCCCCACAACCTTCCCTTTTGTGTGTCTTTTTCCTTCACCAGGTTAGGGAAATTTTCAGCCATTATTTCTTCAGAGTCTTGACTCTTTTCCTTCTGGTACCCAAATGATACGGATGTTGTTATCCTTGATGTTGTCACAGAGGTCCCTGAGGCTTTATTTTTTAAAAAAAATCGTTTTCCTTTTGTTGCTCTGCTTGGATGTTTTCTATCTTGTCCTCTAGATTCCGATTCAATCCTCTGCTTCTTCTAACCTGCTGTTGATTCCTTCTAGTATATTCTTCATTTCAAATATTGTATTCTTCATTTCTGACTAGTTTTTTTTTTTTTATGGTTTCCATGTCCTTTTTAATACTTACTATCTATTTGTTTAAGTTTTCACTGAGATCCTCCATTCTTCCCCCAAGGCCCCTGAGCATCTTTATAACCATTGTTTTAAACTCTGCATTTGGTTGCTTCTATTTCATTTCATTATTTTTCTGGAGATTTCTCTTGTTCTCTCATTTGGTGCATATTTCGTTGTCTCCCCATTTGTCTTCCTTTTGTATTTTTCTCAGTGTATTAGGTAGCTGTGTTATGACTCCCGAACTTGTTATGATGACTTTAGGATGTAGGTGTCTTGTGGGGCTCAGTGGTGCAATATTCCTCATCACCAGGAATGCCTCTTGTATGCGTTATGTGTACCCTCCAGTTGTAGTTGTGTCTCGAATGCTATTGAATCATTCATGGGTGGAGTTAACCTTCATGCTGGCTAACTATAAGGTTAGACCTCGATCGTTGTAAATGAGTCTTTCTACAGGGGCTGTTCCCCAAGGAGAAGTTATTCCCTGCACGATCTGATGCCAGCCGGAATCCCCCTTTGGATGTACCACTAATCTGAAGTCAGGGTGGTAAAGCCATTGGTTGTGTTGGTTCTGGGTCCACTTGGGTAAAGTTCCAGTGTAGGTCAATGTCAGACATAATGTGTTACTGGCCTTGGGCAACCTGTCTGGAGCTACTATGTTATTCACCTCTTGTGGCTATGTCTACTGTGCCTGGGTGTATGTGGAAGGGGCAAAGCTGTGTACAAAGGTCAGCTTCCTCCAGCTCTGAGCCAGGGGCAGGTCTATATAAGTTCCAAGGCTCCCTGAGGTCCACCTCCACCTGTCAGCTACTCTGCCACCCTCTGAGGTTGCCTCCTTCAGAGCTTCTGAGGAAAAACGATAGGGTGGGCCTAGGCTGGACATGAACCACAGATCCCAACACAAGGCATGAACTTGGTAGGGTGGGGTGACCTGGGTCAGGAAGATGGGCCTAGTAGGTCTCCTTTTGGGGGGCAGCTCAATCAGGGGGGGAAGTGGCCCCTACTCCAAAGCCATACCACTCAGTTTCTGCCAGAGTCTCCAACCCTAGCTCCCTCAGGAGGAACACCTGCCAGGTTCAGGTTGGGCGCAGCCAGCCAGCCCTTCGCAGGACCAAGCTTAGTTGCAAGCTTAGTTGGGCTGAGCCACCAGGACTCAGGAGGACAGATCAAAAGAGCCTCACATTTGGGGTGGCGCTAGCAGAGCCTGCAGGGGGAGGGCAAGCATGTCACTTCTTCCCCTCTCCCTAACCACACAACCTAGTGCCTGTCGGAGTCCACAACAAAAGCCTCCAAGGAAGACATGCTCCAAAGGTCCCAGCTCTGAAGCTCTGAACGGCACTCCCTCCTGCCTCAGAACTGGGCTCAGCAGGGGTGGGCAACTGATTCTTGGGAGGACAGATCAAAACAATCTCTCATAGGGGGTGGTGCTGGCCAAGCCTGATGGTGGGGGCGCAAGACTGGCCCCTGTTTTAAAGCCACACAGCTCAGTGACTGTCTGAAGGTCCACCTAGTGCTTCTCCAGAAAAAGACCACATCAAAGGTCCCTGTTATGTGCAGCCAACAGACCTTTCTAGAGGATTTGAGCTGGGCAAGGAGGTGTCGCCTGGATGAGTGCACTCCCCAAAATGGTGTAAGAATAGGAGTATTTGACCCTGGGACCGTGGCACCTAAGGGCAGTATGGGATAGGTACTCGGCACAGGGGCCTCAGTGGGTAACCCTTCAGATCTCTCCTCGGGGACACACCCCGATCTTCTTTTTATGAATCCCATGTGACTTGAGTCACCTTCTCTCTTACCGGAGCCCCATGTGAATGTCCAAGAGCGAAATCCTGTGCATTGGCCCTTTAAGAGAACACCTGGGTTTCTGACAGACCGCTTCCTCTTCCAGGTAGACAGAGTCTCAGCTAATTTCCACTGCCGGTGCTACGCAGACTCTTATTCTGGGCTCTGGTTCTCTGGGTTGGGGGAATCCCAACCTGGGGTTGAGACCCCACATTTCTCAGGAGGGACTTTTTGCAGCTGAGATACCCTTCTGGCTTCTCAGCCCCCTTGTGGGTGCAGGGGCCAGACCTCCCTGCATCACCACCCTTCTTACCAGTCTCTCTATGCGGCTTCTTCTGTAAATCCTTGGCTATAATACTTCTACTCAGCTGTCTTTCCGTTGGTTTTTCAGGTTGATTGCGCTATAATTTAACTGTAAACCCGTTGTGGCACTGGGAGGAGGTGAGTGTAGCAGCTTCTACCTGTTCCGCAGCCATCTTGGAACCCCCACGTCTTCACTTTCAATGGTGCTTATTCCCTTTGAGCCAGAAAGCTGGGCTCCGGGTTGTAAAGAGTTGTCAGTGCCACGCCACGGCAGCTGACCACACCGCCTGTCTTTCCTCTTTTCCACTGTTTTGCAGGCCAGACGACGTGCTCCTGCATCGCACACATGATGAGATTGTCCTCCTGCACTGCTTCCTCTGGCCCCTGGTGACCTTTGTGGTGGGCGTGCTCATCGTGGTCCTGACCATCTGTGCCAAGAGCCTGGCCGTCAAGGCAGAAGCCTTGAAGAAGCGCAAGTTCTCCTAGAGGGGGGCGCGGACGCGTGGAGAGCAAAGCACAGAAGCTGCACCCATTGGCACACGTCTGCCTGCAGAGCCTGTTTCCGGGGCAGGGGATGGAAGGGGCTGTGAGAGGACTCTGAGGGGCTCCTCCCTCCGTGGCAGCAGCAACAGGCACAACTGGAAGACCTAGAACCTCACAGATAATGCTCTATGTGTGGTAGCCATGGCTAAAGGGTCAAGCTCTTAGCTGAATGGAGTAAATTTCAGAAAACCTGATAACATGTTAATTTTTTTGAAAGTCGCAGTGTATAATTGTACAGTGTAGTATACAAATTATTATGATTTATGGTATTTAAAAATATTAAACTAGAGTGGTCTGTGTTCTTTTTTTCTATTTTCTTTTTTATCCTTAAAACAAGCCGGGTTCAAAAAAAAAAGTTCTTCTGGGTTTCACTTGATTCTGCCAAACTAAACTTTGACTCTGAGATGAGGATTCCTGCACAAATCTTGACTTCCCCCATATAATTCAGTTTCCATTATTGGGCCAGAGTACCATTTTGGGCTGTTGCGTGGAAAAGGAATACCGCTCTGTTAATTCAGTCTCCAGTCACTTCCATGGCCCTTTAACCAGGGATGCTTAAATATTGGAAAAACATCCTCTAACACTTGCCTTTGTCTATCCATTATTTTTCATCTGATGTTTAAAAAGAGAGGAACATGATTCTGAGCAAGGCCTGTACTAGCTCGTAGAGCACTGCACTCATTTCTTCACCCTGCTTGTGTTTATTTTGGACGGATTTTGTCCTTGTGCTATAGAATGTACGTGATATGAAGGACACTTTTCAGCTTAGTCAAAAGCTGTTTTCATTTTTTTTTAAGTCAGAAAAATTATTTGAGATCCATCCATTTTGTTTTTATTTTCTTTGTCCTTGCCTCTATGTTACCAGCATTAAAACAAGAATATTGCTGGTGTTGTCGCCTTTGCTTGGACAAACCTGGAGATGCAGCCCGGCTCAACATCACGGCTGAGCTTTCTGTGCCTTTATCCAAAGTTCACTGAGGAGACCAGACCGCTCTGAATCTGTTAATAAGTTCAAACTCCAAATGTCAATCCCAGGCCTCTGTGAATATCAAGCCTACCCTATTTATTTTCCAGGTAGAACCAACCCTTTGTTTAGATGAAATGTCACATTTTTAGTGGAGGAACAACTGACTATATATATATATATATATATATATATATATTTGCTTTCTTCTAATACTCTTTGGACATGCTTCTAGTAAAATAAAGGCAAAGGCAAATTAGAAGTTAAGGACAAACTCCCCTCAACTATTTGCTCAGGGTTCTTAGAAAAATGCATATTAGTGGAATAATGCTTTCCTGACTTTTAGTCCACATGCCACAGTTTTCTTAATTTTAGAATGCAAGTAATTGAGAGAGCCCTAGTCTTCAGTGGAAGGGTGCTGGATGAGTGGTAATATTTTCCTCATTCAAGTGTTGCAGGTTGCCCTGTGAAAAAGGCCTTGAGCGCACTCTTTGTGACATCCTTTGAAGCAGCTCCAGTGCCTTGACTTCAATCCCAGTTTTCCGTGGCAGCATCCCTGTTGTCTTAGCAACACAGCAGACCATTCTGAAGCAGTCACACAAAAATGGGACTCAGAAAATCATCATCTTTGCATCACTTTGTGGGAGATGAAGTCTACTTTATTCATTTTATCTTAACACAATAATCTATGATTAATTGATTACAGAGAGTAGACAAAAATAGCACATGGGCATCTGTGAAGTGTTGGAAAAGGGGAAATTGATACATATATAAATCTGAGTTTTCATCTATCAGTTTGGTACTCACACATATTAACTAAATACCTATATTTAGGTCCGAAGAATACACATAACTGTATTCCATAGGTTTGAGTTTTGGAAAAGAGGAGAAGCACACTGACTTCATGAGCTCACATATTGTTCTAGGGTCTTGCTTACAACCAGTTAAATTTGAGACTTCTTCTACTTGTCATTAAAGATAAAACCTGAAGGAATAAAGAAAGGGCATTTTAAAGATCATAAAAGATAAGCTTAACTTCTTAGTATTTTAATTTCTCTTGTATAAGTGAGAAAAGATATTTTATCTTTTTTTGTGTGTAAGTGAGAAAAGGGTTTAAGGCCCCAAAATATGATTGCTCACATACGGCAATTTATTTCTTCCTCATATGATACCGAGAGGTGGTTGAGAAGTAGTAGGGTGCTCTGTTTCACAAGGTAATCAAGGGACGCAGGATTCATCCCCATGGCCAAGGGTAATGGTCAAAGCTGGCTCACAGAAGCACTCCCACTGTGCCACCTGTCCAAAGAGGAAGTTGGGAGCAAACTATTTCCTTTAAAGGAAGTTTTAGCCATCACTTCTGCTCAGTCCATAATCACTTACTACATAGCTATAACTTGTTTGAAGGAAGGCTGAGATACGTCCAACTGGATGGACATATGTCCTACTAAACTCCAGGGAAAAGGTTCTATTATTAAAAGGAAAAAGGGGGAGAATGAATGCTAGACAAAAGGGAAAGAATGATGTATAGCCATCAATGGTGTAGGCCATGAGATGAAAAACTGAGCAGGGCTAAACAAGATCGTTTGCCACTGTAAGAGAAAAGTCCTTGGTTAAACCTTGAATCTACTGTCTGGGCGAAACTCTCGTGCATTGTTCTCTGTGGCCTATAGTTTGACCTCTCAGAAATGCTTGCTCATCAGACTTAGAGATACGTCTGAACCCTGGAGCTGGGGAGCAGCACAGCTTTGCAGGCCCCTGTCTGCTGGTGCAGATTTGTAGACCTCGGTAGATTTCCCTAGGACATGAACAAGCACAGGCTTGTATAGGCCAGGATTATAGCCAATTTGGCTGCGAGAAAGAGGCCACCTCCATTTTTGGTGTTTGCCGATAGCCTTCAAGCCTCTTCGCGTACCTCTCCTTTCCCGCTAATCTCACCCGGGCAAACTGATTAGCACACTGGGGTGTCTTCTTCTTTGGCCCAGGTGGGAAGTTCAAATCACACAAACTCTGGCCTGAACTCAGGAAGCTTACCCCCGGCTTCACCCCCTAAGAACTCAAGAGCCAAGCCAGCCAAGCCAGTTTTGGATCTGCCTGGGAACTTGCCCCGCTCTCCCCAGAAGGACTCGTTATGTGAATAATAAACCTTTTCATGCCTCTTGGTGTGTGTGTGTGTGTGGTTATTGGTCTCGGCATCCAAACCAAATGTGAGGTTAGGGGGTCGGTCTGAGGGTCGCCCACACAACTGGTGATAAAATTTCATCACAATCAGGCTTCTGCTCTCCTTGCTTTCAGTTCACGTGAAAAGTACCGTAGCCACAGCCAAAGGGCTATGCTTGTAGTTCTTAAACCAGCAGCATCTTCCTTTCCTGTGTGGCTTATGCCCCCATCCCTCAATTTAACGGCAGCCACCTCGAACCTTCTGTTAACAATGCATTTAAGTGGGAATGCAACACCCTTTATCTTATCTTTTCTGCTGAGCTGGCTCCCATTGTCTCACAATAATACTGGAGACTCTTGAGAAAGAAGGAATAGTAATCTCCTGTTTGGAGGACAGAAGCAGTTGAGCTGCAGGACACATTGTAAATTAGCTGTCCCACCTCAACAATTTTTCATAACCTTTTAACAACAACAACAAAAAATTCCCGTTCGCAGCCCGGTGAGTCCTTTGTCTGCCCCGCATGGCCAAGCCGGAGCTTCTGCCTCTGCTGCCTTGTGGATTTTGAAACTACAATGGAGACTGAGCCCCGCACCTGCCACCGAGAGTTGGGGAAGCCCACAGAGAGCGGAGCTCACTCCACCCCGGGCCCAGGGAGTGGGGGGCTTTGGAGCATGGCCTCCACATCCTCAGCCGCTCCGCTCCCGCCCAGAACGAGACTCCTTGGAGCGCGGTCTCCCCACCCGCAGCCGTCCCAGCCCGCCAGCCGTGCTAGCGAGGAGCTGGCGCAGCGCCTCCCGTTTGTGACCCCAGCGCCCCAGGGGGGCCATGTTCCCCTGGTGAGCCTTGTGTCCCAGGGGGCCATGTGCCCCGGGTGAGCCGTGTGCCCCAGGGGGCCGTGTGCCACGGGTGAGCCATGTGTCCCGGGGGGGGGGGCATGTTCCCCAGGTGAGCCGTGTGTCCCAGGGGGCCCTGTGCCCCAGGAGAGACACGTGCCCCAGGGGGACCGTGTGTCCCGGGAGAGCCGTGTGTCCCCGGGGGAGACATGTGCCCCGGGAGAATAGTCACCATAAAACAAGCAGACTGCCAAATGAGGAGTGGATTCTATTCATGTGATCCTGAGATAGTCAACATAAAACAAGCAGACTGTCAAATGACAGTGGGGAGGGGAAGGAGACCTGGGGGGAGATAAGAGAACAACCGAAGGACTGGTATGCATGCATATAAGTACAACCAAGAACTCTGGGGAGGGAGGGCATGAATGGGAGGTAAAGGGGGGGGGCAGCAATGGTAAGCTATGTACACATATAATACCTTAATAAATATTTTAAAAAATGAAAAAAAAAATTTAAAGAGCAACTAATGCATGTCATAACTCTGCTTTTCTTCTGCCTACTCTCCCCAGTGTACAGGTCTGCCCTCTGAGTTGTGGCTAGTGACAGTGTACCTAAAGGTTAGCCAAGCATAACATGGGGCTCTAAATTTTTTCATCCTGCAATATCTGTTTCCTCACTGCTGGCTGCCTGGCTACAATGCCAAAGCCACATAGTTTAGATTTGTGTTACCTTAGGGATATTCTTTACATCGTCTGTGTCTGAATGGGTTCAGCTGATGACTCCTGGATTTGGGATCTGTCCTCACCTATTCCATTCTCTGGTGCATATTGCATAGCTCTGATGCACTCTTAGTCTCTGTCTCAAGCTTAGTGATGGGCAGACAATGTGGTGACAGGATAAATAATGGGACAAAATATTATCAGACAGCATGGATGGGGAACCATTCACCTGGCTCAGTCTGTTCTTCTGAAGAATGACTGAAATATATCAAACAATTTGACAATCTTTTGAGAATAGCTCAACATTCCCGTCGCATATCATATAGTCCAGACATACTGTGCTCTTCTTGGGGCCCTGGCATGTGTGGTCCTGTCCGTGGCATGGGCCTCTCTTCTCACCATGTATGCAGATCTATTTTTTCTCATACATTAGGTCTAAGCTTAAATACTCTGAAGCCTTTCCAAACCACCCTATGTAAGTAGATTTCTCTTGTCATTTTCTTCTTTACCTTACTTTCTTCATTTGTTGTACCTACTGTTGCTTTATTTCTATATTTGTTTGTTTTCTTGTCCACAAATACATCTATTTATCTCTCCTAGTAGATGATATCATCTATGAAGGTAGAACAGTGTTGGTGAAACATTTTTTCATCACTGGCACAGTGCCAGACACTAAGGTGCCAAGTATTTATTAATGGATAAAAGAATGACCGAATGTTCCCAGATCCATTCTGTTCTCTGTATGTGTTCTTTCCTATATCCCTTCTTATCTTGTGAAAGTTTACCTTTCCTTCAAGGCAGGAGTCCCTCCCCCCATTCTACTTGCTAAATTAATCACTTCTTCCTTTATGCTCTCATAGCAATTAGTACATACCTCTATTAAGAATTTAGCATATGCTGAAACCGGTTTGGCTCAGTGGTAGAGCGTCGGTCTGCGGACTGAAAGGTCCTGGGTTCGATTCCGGTCAAGGGCATGTACATTGGTTGTGGGCACATCCCCAATAGGGGGTGTGCAAGAGGCAGCTGACCGATGTTTCTCTCTCATCGACATTTCTAGCTCTCTATCTCTCTCCCTTCCTCTCTATAAAATATCAATAAAATATATATTAAAAAAAAGAATTTAGCATACATTGTAAGATTCTATCATTTGTTTATGGTTGTTAACCCACTGATTCTTTCTTCCTACCCACCTTATGAGACGAGAAACTTATATTGCCCTGGCTAGTGTGGCTCAGTTGGTTGAGCATTGCCCCATGCACCAAAAGTTTGCTGGTTCAATTCCTAGTCAGAGCACATGCCTGGGTTTTGGGCTCAAACCAGCCAATGCATGTTTCTCTCTCTCATCAATGTTTCTCTTTCTCTCTCTCTTTCCCTTTATCTTTAAACTCAATAATAAAAAATATTAAAAAAAACACCATATTTAAAATAAACATATCTTATTGATTTTTATTGTTGTTTAATCCTCACCTGAGGATATCTTTTCATCAATTTTTTTTTTGAGAGAGAGAGAGAGAGAGAGAGAGAGAGAGAGAGAGAGAGAGTAAAAGGGAGGGGAGAGAGAGAAAGTAAAAGGGAGGGAGAGAGACACAGAGGAAGAAATTTCAATCTGAGAGAGACACATGGATTGGTTTCCTTCTCAACCAGGGCAGGGGATTGAGCCTGTAATTGAGATACATGCACTTGCCTGGAATTGAACCTGGGACCTCAGGTTGATGTTTTATCCACTAAGCCAAACTGGTTCAGGCTTGTTGATCTTTTTGTACATGACAAAATATAATAATAATAATAATAATAATAACCCTAACCATCTCTTAGTAAGTGCTTTCCATGTGTATCTAAACCCTTTATCATATATCCAAAGCATAGTTAACCCTGGGGAAAAAACTCTAAATTAATGAATGAGCAAATACATATTGCAATTTTGGCCTGAAAATGAAAATTTATACTAAAGATAGGCTAACTTTTTAATATTTAAATATCATAGGCTACTGTTTAAACAAGTGAATAGTGGAAAAGTCACTTTATTATTATCAAACTAAGGCTCTGCATAAATTCATGCATGGGTGGAATCTGGCTGGTCCGCCCTGATGGGGGCTCAATTGAGCCAGGCTGGCAGGGGGGGGAAGAGACGTGAATGGTTGGGGGCGGAGAGGGACAATCAGGGCCATGATTGGGCTGATTGGCCACTGCAGTGCACGTCATAGTAAACACCGGTCATTCTGTTTTTCTGGTCGCTGAGCTTTTTATATAAATAGATTACCCCCAAAGTTAGGCAATTTAAAACAGCAAACATGTATTTTCTCATATAATTTCTGAAAGTCAGAAATCAGGAAGTGGCTTAGCTGTAATTATAAATTATTCTTGGTGAAATTTTGCCTCTTAAACAAGTGCATGGGTTATGATAACAGTGGAATATTCATAAGAAGCAGGAGTCCAGCAGAATTACAATGGGAAATTTTTTATAAGAACACAATTGTTGATTTGATGGGCATCTTAAAACAAAAGAGTGACCGAAGCTAGTAGTCTGCATTTTTTGAGTGGCATGAAAAGTCTTCCAAAGGAAGTCACTGGAGACTTCAGAAGTAGACTTTACAATAACTTTAGATAACTTTCAAGTGTAGATACTGAAGCATATGGGACTCTTGCTCTTTCTTCACTTTTTTTGTGAACAACCTTAAGTTGGAAATAGGGGATTTAACATGCAAAGACTAAAATTGTAAATAGCCACATTTCCAGATCTTTAACATCTCTGGGAAACTTTTGAAAGAGCCCCTGAGATGAAAGACTTAAGTTAAACTAATGCCCTTACAGTAAAACTGTTAGAAGCAACAAAAGAGGGAAACTACTTGACCCAGGAAATGCCATTCATATGGAAAAGCCACAGCAAACAGCTTGGGTAGGGCTATAAATTGGATGAGGGGAAGTTTCTGGGAATCACCTGGGCAGACCGAACATTGTGAGCAAGGCTGATGGAAACTCAAATATGGCTGCCAGTCAGCTCTGTGATGGAGGAGGTCTCAGCACAGGAACAATGATCCCTGACAGCATCCCTATCTGGGACAAAGCCATCCCCAAGTTCCTGTCCAAATGCCAGACAATCCAGTTCCTCCAATTACATCCCTGGATTCCCCTCTCGCTGCTGCCCAGGGCTGGAGCTCAGGGGGATCAAGTCATACAAGTTCATGCACCAGCCCTTTAAGAGAAACTGCCTGGGTCTCCGGTAGCCAACTTGTCACTCAGCCACAGTCCTCACTGATTTTTACAGCCTGAAGTTACAGGGGCCTCCCTCCCCAGAACTAGTACCCTGGTCTGGGGGCCTGGTGTGTGGCTAGGACCCCTTACTCCTCAGCGGAGGCCTCTGCAGTGGAGATATCCTTCCCCCTCCCTTATTTTTAAGTCATATGTTGGTGTCTTACCAGCCCTTTCCCACCTCCACCCCTCCTACCAGTCTTGATGTGTTTTGGTGGGTGGGGAAGCTCATTTGTTAAGGACAACAGTTAATCAGGATGTATCTCATGACCCTCACCTCATTGCTTTACTAATTCTCAGCCATTGTCTTTTGAACTTGGCTCAGTCCCAATAAATTCTGTACCTTAAAAGAATAGCCTTAAAACACTTGAGTTCAAATCCCCAAATCCCCCTACTAGTAGTACTCTTTCCTAAATTTCTCTTGTTGAGAAACTACCAAGACTTTGTCAGGATAGTCTCCCTTGGTACCATAAATTTAATAGGCTCAGCATTATTTGCCTAACTGCTTTTTCTGGGATCGCCAACAAAACTCATCTTGTTGGAGCCATGAAGCAGTATTCGGTTTCTTTAAAGCTTGTTTACTATTATTAAGCAGATTGCCTAAATCTCTTTCTTGGAAGTGTGTAAAGAGACTTTGAGAAGAGTAGCTACTCTCCTGGGCCTTTTTATTATGATAATTGGTAAGATCATGTATGGAAAGAGAATATACGCAACACGCTTAATAGAGTACCTGGCATAATATAGGTTTTCAATGAATGAGAGCTGTATTATAATCCTCTGACTCCCCAGTTCTTCCTTACCTGGACCCTGAGCAGTTTGCAAACTCCATGTTAATTGTCTCTCAACTCAGAGTTCCAATGCACAGGTCGTCACTGGTTTCTCATCCAGAGTGATCGGCAGGGACTATCTGCTCCTCTTCCTCCCATCCAGTGTTTTCACTCGGTTCTCCTTTAGTCTCACCCGCAAGCTGAGGAATTTAATTCTTTAAATTTTAATTCTTTTTGTCCTCCTTCACCCCATTAAGGTGACTTTTTCTTGGGGAGGACTGACTGAGTAGAGGGCCTCTGTCAGTGAAATTTGATTTTAATAACAAAAAGTGAAAAATACTTGCTCCTTATAATTGAACTTTCCTTTTCTGCCACTTTCCCCAAACAAATGAACAAACCTAACAACCCCTTAAAAGCATTTTGGATGGGGTCTTGGCCGAAGAGGGGAATCTTAAGCTATAAGGTTAATGAAATTGGGAGTCTAGAGGAAACCTTGGTGTAATTACAGGGCTCCAGTACCATGGACAGAAACACAATTTAGGAAGGGGGATGCCGGGAGAGGTTTTTAAAAATATCTCAAACATCAGAGACCAAGAGACACCAAAAACATTGCAGTATCTGCATTAGTTCCTAAAATTCTCCTTTCTGAGACAGCACATCTTAAATGCCAACTCTATGTTATTATAAAATTCAAATCTATTCTGAAATTTAAAGAGGAAACAGATGAAGTAAAAATGTGTGAATAAAATCTTCCAAGGGGAAAAAAATGCTTGAGAGTGAAGAAACCTTACAAAGATGATTACTGTGCCCTTTCTCATTATTGGGTGAAATGCTGAGCCTGGTGACTTCACTCTTTGATGGGGTGAGTGGGGTGCAGTGTTTGTGTATGTTTGGGGTACAAGGCAGAAACGTTTACTGAACCCAGAAGTGTGCTGGTAAATATTCAACATCCAGCCAGGGATGAGATGGGTGCTCTCATTCATAGAATTTGCTGATTTCCATGGTGTAAATCAGCTCACTGTGGCTGATTGCAAGCTATCAATGAGACATTGCTGAACTCGGAGTTGGGAAGAGTGTACAATAACACACCATTAGATGATATTTCAACCATGCAGATTTAGTAGACCAAAAAACCCCCCCAAAAAACAAAAAGAAAAAAAAACCACACAAAAACAAACAAACAAACAAACAAAACAACCCTCAAGAGCAGAGACAATAGTAGAATGTGGTAAAATAATTAAGAAGTTGTGAGTTTTGAGTATTTAGTACTGGTGTTTTTCATACAATTTATGAAGTTATAAGTTTATATGTTTCACTTTTTAATAATGGCTGTGTCTAACAACTAGTCCAGAAAGATGAACATTTGGTCTCGTGGGCAGCACTAACACAGCACTGGAGCGTGTTTCCCTCTCACTGCTTCCCTATCGTGATGCACATGCAGCTGGCCATGTGGGTTATTTCAAACCTGAATATGCAACCTCCCACACACTTTTCCTGACAAAGACCTCATCTCCAGTATATGGTCCCATTGAATCTCAGTTTCAGGCAAAGTTTCTCTCGGGTGGATGTGATAAGATGGCCGGTGGACTCGCATGTTGAACCTCCAAGATCTGAGAGTTGGGGTGGGGATACAACAAGGAAGCCTACTACTATTGCCAAGTGTCGGATTTTTTTTTTTTTTTTTAGATCATCTGTGTAGGGACAGAGCAATGGCACTTTTCCCAGAGTGATGTGGACCAGGTTAATCAATGAAATGAACGTTCCAATTCAAATGACTCATCTTGTAGGAACAGCCAATTTGTCAATATAAGAAAACCATCAATCATTTTATGACAAACTCAAAATGTACTGCTTCAGTTTTATGAGTTATAAACCCCACTTTGGCCAAAGACATATGGAAATGCACAGCGGTGGTGTTGGAGCTACTAGCGACGTTTAGCTGGCCTGCCATGTTTTCCAGGATGGTTAGGGGATGTCTTCAAGAGCTAATTACATTGGCAACATCTTTATTCCCAAGTAAGGTCACAATCTGGGGGCATTATGAGTGAGTCAATGGGTGGAAGGTGTAGGCAGGGAATAGATCAGCAAAAGGAAGTGCTTTCCGTCAGAGATGTCTCAGTGTGGAATGGGATGCGGTTCCCGATATCTCATCGATCTCTGGGTGAGGTGCCCTCTCACCTCATCTTTGAGCTGAGGGCTGAGCAGCCCTTTCAGCCTCATCTCTGAGATGCTTGCAGATCTCAAGGTTGGAGCCTTCCCCCCTTGTGATGGTCCCCTTCCCCCCATTACAACCATCCCCAGCACCACCCTGTTTGTGATAATCCTTTCAAATAGTCTCTCCTTACCTAAATCTGGGTTTATCTTGTATTTTCTACAGTTGGGGTTTGCCTAGAAATGCATGTGATTTGTCAGCTACACAGAACCCTTAGATATACACTTAGGCATGATCAAAATCAGCATCTCAAACAATGACGGATGCCCCCGATGGTGCAGAGCAGATTCAAACACCCAACCCTGCTTGGAAAAGATAAGCTGTAAAATACCCTCTCCACCCAGAAAAGCTTGCCCTGTAACCAGCGTCAGGGAGCTGCATCACTTTGCGGCGATTTATGAGCACTCAGCTCAGCAACCCGGCATGTCTAAAGTGCACCCCCAGAGCAGCTCGCTCTGTGGGGACCTGTCACCTTCTTGGGAAAATTTACCCAGGTTTTCACTGCACACCATGATGCAGCCACATTCCAGTAAGTCACACGCTGTAGAAGTAAGCACTTCAAAGCTTCCGTTCATTACAATTCAGGGGCATCCGTCATTGTTTGAGATGCTGATTTTGATCATGCCTAAGTGTACATCTAAGGGTTCTGTGTAGCTGACAAATCACATGCATTTCTAGGCAAACCCCAACTGTAGAAAATACAAGATAAACCCAGATTTAGGTAAGGAGAGACTATTTGAAAGGATTATCACAAACAGGGTGGTGCTGGGGATGGTTGTAATGGGGGGAAGGGGACCATCACAAGGGGGAAAGGCTCCAACCTTGAGATCTGCAAGCATCTCAGAGATGAGGCTGAAAGGGCTGCTCTCTGACAGGGAGGAATAAACAAGAGGGAACGGACTGGGTGCGGGGAAATGGGCTGAGCTGGCGATGGTGTCATCAGCTGATCAGGGAATGCTTTGCCCTGAGCACAGCCTATTCTTGGGAGAGATGTTCTGGGGGGGCTGTACGCTGACTCAGCAACTCCAGCAGGCTATTTATTTCCCAGGGCCCCTTTCCTCATTGCAAAGTAGGGGCAAATGCAGAGCTTGTCAGTGTGGGCTTCTGAACCCAGATCTGTCAGTCTCCGATCTTCCAGAGAAAAGACAAATTACAAATAAACACTCAGGTCTTCACAAGGTTCTCTTTAAAGTTGATTCCTTTAAAAAAAGGTGAAAACTGCCCTGGCCAGGTGGCTCAGTTGATTTGAATATTATCCCATACACCAAAAGGCTGGTGGTTTGATTCCCAGTCAGAGCACATACCTAGGTTGTGGGTTTGTTTCCCAGTTGTTTATGGGAGGCAACCGATCTCTCTCTCTCTCTCTCTCTCTCTCTCTCTCTCTCTCTCTCTCTCTCTCTCTCTCTCTCTCTCTTCCCTCTCCTTTTTCTCTCTCCTTCCCTCAGCATATCCTTGGATGAAGATTTAAAAATAATCATAAAATAAAAAGGTGCTGAGAGGGCAGAGCAGGGCTAACTCATCCTCCATTTTGTATGTCATTGTGTAACTGGACCCTAGCCCTCACCCAACCAATCAGGGTCAGCCAAAGCAGTGACATCACCACCCCTATAAAACCCTTTGATCTGTTGAAGCTTGCTCTCTTCCACCATGCCGCTGTCCGTGTAAGTGGGACAGAGCTTGGACTAGTTTGAATACAGGCTTTCTGCTGTTGCATCAGACTTGGCTCCCTGGTGATCTTTGGGATCATGAAATCTGGGCATAACAGTGCAAACTTATTTTCTGAAATATGGCTTTTTAATTTGATTAGATCACAATCAAATAGTTAGATGAAAAAAAACCTTTAAAAATTTGCTTCATTATTTTTATAACACCTGAGCATAGTCCAAATCTATTTAGACTGCAAGGGGCTCAGTACCTTGTGTTTTAATAATAAGCCCTCACACACACTAGGGCTGAGGACCCTGATGGAGTGAGTGCTTGAGCACACCTGGTTTGAAATCCGATTGCCTGAGGTTGAACCTTAGCTCTGTCATTTATTGGCTGTGACCTTTCAGGTATCAGTTTCTCAGCTCAGTTTTTATGATGAGTATTGTGGTTTGGAGAGGATTGAGTCAATTAAAATATGTTAGACTGCAATGAATGCCAGGCACTTTGTCTGTTAGGTCAAGGGCATGTACATTGGTTGTGGGCACATCCCCTGTAGGGGGTGTGCAGGAGGCAGCTGGTCGATGTTTCTAGCTCTCTATCCATCTCCCTTCCTCTCTGTAAAAATCTTCTGTGGAATTTTCAGCTGGACTTAGAATGCCTTCTTCTTGGGTTAAACTTGAACATCCTTGGCTACTACAAGGGATCTGATCCTCCCAATAGTTCCTTCAGATTCTAGCTCTCACCTTTCATTTTCTTTTCTTTTTTTTAAAAAAAAATATATTTTATTGATTTTTCACAGAGAGGTAGGGAGAGGGATAGAGAGCTAGAAACATCGATGGGAGAGAAGCATAGACCAGCTGCCTCTTGCACACCCCCTACTGGGGATGTGCCCTCAACCAATGTACGTACATGCCCTTGACCGGAATCGAACCTGGGACCATTCAGTCCACAGATCAGTCCACAGACCGACACTCTATCCACTGAGCCAAACCGGTTTTCGGCTTACCTTTCATTTTCATTTCCCCATTGTCTTCTCTTCACAGTCTTCCACCAAAACAGAGTCCTTCCCTTTCTGGTCTGTCATAGCCCACCTTTATTTAGGGCTGATGTGTCGTTCTTTGCAGGTAAAGTGGTCTCCTTTGCTAGCCATCAGTCATGAGTGGGGAAGGAGCATCTGCTACTTGAGTGGAGATCAGATCAGGGGTCATTGGAACGTTCTTTAGGAATGATATATGGCTTACCATTTTATTTATGTATCTTACAACTGGTATTTTCTGATTGGGTTAAATTTAGGAATGGTCCCTGGCTTTTGAACTTTTCCACTCTTGATGCCCTTTGTTTCTGTAGTTGTACCATCAGTCTTTTGTTCTTGATTTTTGTTGTTGTTGTTTTTTGCCTTAGCTTCTTGGCAAGCCCTCAGTCATAGAAACTTCTTGGCCACCAAAAGCTTGCATCAGGGTGGCAGACAGGAAACATATGTCATTGCTAGCTCTTTCTTAAAGACTGAAATGATGCAGAGTTTCTTTCTGGGGTCAAGAACTCCAAGAGCAGAGAGATGTCATTTAAGTTAAGATCATTTACATAGAGGTTCTTGCATCATTACAATGAACCCCAGGGAATAATAATAATAAGCTCTATACAACTCTACTCAGATCAATCACACTCTACCATAAAAATTTCCTTGGAAGCTACTGGGTTGGGGAGATATTTTAGCTAACTAAATTTTGGGTTTTTGTAGAGGAGATAAATGTTTATTAACTCCTAACACAGAACCATCCCTGTATGTTTTTCTCTATTACTCAAGCTTGGATTTTACCAGTTACGTTTTACCCTTCTATTATGAATGATCCTTTTTTTTCCCCCAACACCAAGTCCCTTGCGAATTTTTTCATATTCTAGCTGTAGAACCTCTTCTGGATTTTAGGTAGTTTGGCTTAATTAGCTTTAATAATATTTTATAGCAGTGTTATGTTAGAAGACCATGTTCTCTCCTTTTCTATTCAATAATATTTCAGCTTGAACATTTGTGATGACTTCTGCTAAGATATGACTCTATAATACAGTCTGACACTTGCTTACTTAATGGATGTCTTCAGACACATGAGATACAAAACTAAGAGGAATATCACATACCCTGTTGAAAGTTTTTCTGAAGGTTATGTCTCAGAGTTGCAGGTGGCTGTTGCACTCACTGGCTTCTGAGCAGCTTTCCTATTTGTCTATATTGTGTAGATAGGTCTTTCCTACAAGTAGTAGGAAGACCAAGTTGAATGCCATCACTGTCCCATTTTGCTGCATCACTTCAAAACTTGCGTTTTGGTTTTCTTCATTGCTCATCCCTATGGCGGCCCTTCCAGCTCTAACTCTTTATGATTGGGATGGACGTATCAGTAATTACCAAGTGATCACTTCAAATTGCAATATTCTCTTTTTCTTTAAGAAGAAAATTAATGAAATAAACAGCTACTCTGGGGGAAAAAATCTAGCCTCATAAGTCAAATTCTTTTGGTAACCTAATTCTTTGAATTCAGAAACTGTTGAATAGGATTGCTTTGATTTAACATGTAAATTCTATTATTGTACATTTTTTAAAAAACGAAGATCTCTGTAAGTTGTAGAAAAACGAAATACTGAAGTTGTGAAAGACATCGTTCTTTCAACTGAAATATGAGAGAGGCAAAAGGGCAAAATAATAATTCTGGAAATGGACTCGGCAGCGCTTCACTAAATGTCACACCACCCACTCCGGCGGGGAGTGTCAGCGAAGGGCGCGTGGGGATCCGGCTGGGGCAGCGCCTCTGGGAATACACCCACACTGTGGGCAAGAGGTGACACTTTGGTTGCTAACAAACTAAAGAACTAAACACAAGAATTTAGCTGGCGACAGTTAACTTGAGAGTCTGTCCTATGCACATAATACTCTGGGTAAGCAACTCAGCACTCAGGAATCAAAGTTAAGACAGCCATGCTCTTTATGATAGTGGTTTATAAAAATTTTCCCATTTAAAAGCAGTCACTTCTGACCTTTCTCCTGAGCAGAAGGATGACAAGAAATTGATAAATGAGAAATAGGTGGATAGAAGACAGGACACTTTCCTTGAACAAACAGCAGTTTTATTCCTGTGCTCCTCAGAACGCGTGTAAAATACCATATAGAATTTTTGACCATGGTTACACATATGAAAATATATTAAGCAAATACATAATTTAAATAGAAAGGGTAAGGAAGGTCTTTGCTCAAACAGAGTTGGTTAGAAACACAACACTCTAGGGGAGGTACTATAGTATGAAAAAATAGAATCCATCGATTGCCATTTTAAATAACCATATTTGCAGAGAAAGAATACAGGATATTAAAAATATAAAAGTGCTCTATTATAGAACATAAACTCAGTTGCTGGATTTATTTACATTATTTATTTATTGAAACTTCACACAAGTCAAGGAACAGTCAGATGAACCTCCATGGACAATGGTCTTATTAGACACTGACTATAACAGCCAAGGTTATCAAATTGCCAGGAGCAATTTCCACTCAAAAAGTGCATGTTGAATATCTCTAAGCTGTTCACCAAATTCTACAAGATGGGAGGAGAGAAGCGGTTAAAGACTTTGTCCTTGTAGAATTTATAAGCCTGAGAAGTCCCACGGGAAGAGCCGAGGTCAAGAACTCCTCAGATACGAACATTGGGCACCCGGCTGTCAGTGTAGCTGAGACTAGGAAATTTCCCCACGGCCGCGCAGACTCCCCCACTGGCTTGCAAATGGAATACGGTTCAAGTCTGCAGCAAACCCCTAAAGCCGCAATTACCTATGGTCCTTTCTTCCTGGGATGCTTATCTACTTATTCTGCTATTCAAATACATCTCAAACATAACAGAACTCTTAGGGTAAAAATAGCATTTGTTAAAAGGAATTGCTTAAGGCAGAAAACAACCATAACTGACCTTTCTTGTGCATATTCTAGAAAGGACACATTACATTTGTCGGACATTATTCACAGTTTTGCACAATGTATTTAGGTATCAAATATAAAATCATGTACAGCGGCATATAGGTTATCAAAATAATCTTTGGTAAATCTGTCAAATAGATTCATTTCCATTCCCCAAACTCCTATTTTAGGAACATTGACCAACAATTTCCTTATTTTATGAATGTATCTATATAGACAACCTCAAGAAAAAAACAACCTGCTTTATTATATTGTATACATTTATTCCTAGGGAGCTCCCCTACAAGTAAAGAGTATTCTTTTAGTCAGAAATATTTCCATTGCTAGAACTATTTTTAGAACAGAACAGATTTTTGTATTATCATGGCTGCATCAAATGATACCCTGCATTTTAACTAAAATGGCCATTTTCAAAGGCCTCCTCCACTACAAGAATCTATGTTCAGAATTCCAAAATCAGTCAATTTAGTCAAACACCTGGTCAAATTATGAAACCAAAGGAATCGGTTCAATTGCTTCATCAGCTAAATCCGTGACTTTCAACTGGAGTGCAAAATGTTTAAAACCTGCAATACCTAACCCTTGTGTCCCTTAAACTATCAGATTATAAAATGACAGCAGCCAATACAATAGCCATCCAATGCGAATGAGTGAAAATTATACTTTTTTTTGGGTCAGATTGGCAAAAAAAATATTTTGGGGGCTGCTTCAGGATTTTAGTAATTAGTTTATGTGTGCCTTGAGATGAAAACAGTTAAAAAGTGCTGAGCTGAATCACCTGGCCAACGTCATCAAAGTGAATTAATTCCCCAAAGGCTAATAGGGGCTAATAGGAACATGACATTTCCAAACACCAGTCTGGATGCCCGGGAGGGCTGCCACTTTCCCTTCCTGATGCTGTCTGGTTAGATCTCCTTTTCCAACAGTGCCCTTTCCTTGCAGCATTTCATTTGCTTTCGGCAGCCATTGTTTACAGATTTTCCGTTAAAATACTCAGGAACTCGGGAAATTTGGGCTACAGTCGTTTCCACTCTTCAGAAATGAGGTAGGGCTAAGGGCTTGCTCACGGCCACCTGGCGGAGGAGTCCTCTTGTCACTCTGATCCCCTCCTTTCGTTTCCTCCGTGAGAAGGAGCCTGGGAAGGCCTTGAACCCTTGCCTTGAACAGCAGTCAGCTTATTACCTGCTGTTCACCAGGTCAGTTGTCCTGGCTCATGCGTGTGGACTTCAGTCTGGAGGACTCCAGAGTTGGGGCTTGGACCCTCCTACTTGCTGCCAGACAAATCTGGCAAGGTACGGTTTCAGGATTTATCTCAGGATTCTGCCCTCAAAAGCCCAGAAAGCCAACTGAATGCAAAGTTAGTAGGTGGCCGGTCAATTTCTTGCAAAAGGTGAGAGGAATGTTCAATGTAAGAAACTGCTTCCCGAGACACGAAGGCAGGAGAATCAGTGTGTGAAGGGTAACAGGTGAGGCCTGTTGCTGTATTGCTGGACAACTGCTTAGTAGTTTGACATCACTTTCAACGTCCTTTTGGGTTTCCTTCCAAGACATAATACAATTAACGAAAGACCCTCCCAAACAAAACTGTCTCCAAACTGTGTGCTGCAGTCATTTTAGTATTTAAACGTGAAGACATGGTCGTCTCTTCTAGGAGTTGGAGCCTGAGAAGTCTACAAAATGCTCCTGAGTGTAAGGAGATAAAATGAACAGGCGACAAAACCACATTCGACTGGGAAAGCGAAAGTCCCCTAAAGGAGAAGCGGGCAGGCCCCCATGGGGAAAAGTGCTTTGAAAAATCAGATTCAAGAGCTGAAAACTGGCTGCTGTCCAGAGAACCGCAGAACGATGATACGAAATTGACTTAATGAGTAGAGATTAAAGGAGTTAATTATAAAGAACTTGGGTAAATAATTATTAAGATGCAAGAAGGGCCTCTCCCCAAGGTTGGAGAAGTCGGAACGCTTTGAAGACGATGATTAAAGTGTGCCACACAGGTGCACAGACAGGATGCCCACCAGGACAGGAAACGGAGAGTTTACCGAGGCGGAACACGGGATGGGATTCAATTAAAATACATCCGATTGAGCTGAATGTCAAGGAAACCTTTTTCCCCTCCTCCCTCCTAAATTTAATAAATAGATCAACTTGATTACATATTTAGTCTTTGGTGGCAGTGAGAGGGAAGCTAGGGAAATAATTGTTGCTAAGGAGATTTAAATTTAGATAGGTGGAGGGTAAGAATAAATATTTCCTAGATTAGACCGAAAGAACATACAGTTTCCCCTTGTCACATTGGTTTCCACGACCCTGATTCCACCCCAGACACACCAGGCAGGGGATGCGGGTGTGACTGCAGGCTATAGGTGTGTAGCTTTCTATGGTTTCCATCTTTGGTTTGTGCAGTTGATTGCTCTCTCTTGTAGAAGCGGTGTTTGCGATGGATGCAGCCTCAGCACTGGCCGGTGAGGCCTGGGGAAGGCTGCCCTCTGCTGTGGACTGGCGTGGCCACCTCGCTGCCTCCCCGAGGCCTCCACGGGGCTTCCCTGAAAATAACAATAATCTAGCTTTGTGATTGTGTTGCATTCCTTATGTCGGTAGAAACACGTATTGTAGTCCCTAGGACACTGCCTCACAGGCTGCAGGTACCCACTAAAAGTTCCCTAAACGAATGAAAAGCCACAGGAGTTTGTCCTTCCCTGTACTGGTGTGCCCTGTGCTGAGCAACAGCAGTCTAAAGTGCTGCAGGTTTTTTTTTTCCTTTGCTTTTACCTTTCAGTGCAGGGACAGTCATTCCTAACAGACACCACGTCTCCTAAATGTCTGGCTTCCATTTCCTCCCTGCCACACTTAGATGTGTGTTGTTCCTTTTCATTTTTAGAAGATCCAGCCAGGTCCCTGAAACAGAATCAAAGCCTCACGCTGTCATTCACGGAGGCGCTGAGCACAAGGAAACTGTGCAAACCTGGAACCCTGCTATTACTCATCCTCTCCCTTCTGACAGTTCCCCGTTTCCGTGCGTCTGGAATAGCCCTGGGAACGTCTCTGGCTTGGGTGTGGATTTGCCTAACTATAAATAACGATTTCGGATACATGTAGTGATTTTCAATTACCATGCCAATTACGCCCATTGGAGTTCTTGTGGAGCTTTATGGTAGGTAGCAAAACTAGACACTTTGAAAAGAGGTGTTTGCTTTGCAAGTGAAGCCGTGGATCAACAAGCTTGATCTCTAATTCTTCCGTGTATTACAAAGAAATCTGCCGTGAGGAAAAGTTCTCTGCTCCTGGCCGCTCTCAGCAGCCCTGAGGACCCCACACAGGGCTTCCCGTCCTCCCAGGAGGCCCCTCGGCGGCACACGGAGGAGGGCAGGCCCACTTTCCCGCTCCCTGCGACCCGGCAGAGCCAACGCAGGCACAGGTACGGAAGACAAACGTGGCAGAGTAGGTAGTGTCTTTCATATGAAAAACAAAGGTGACTGTGTGATATTTAGACCTCAATGACTTGCTAAAGAGTCTTTTGGAACATTTTATACAAAGCACCACTGAGCCTTTTTACAAAAATTAACTGTAGGTGACATTTATGGACATTTCCATAAAAATATTAATATTGGGTCCTTTGGTCAGGAGTATCATCCACTACACTCTTTTTCTGATGGGAAAACCAAGTACGACCGGCATCATTCTGACTTTCCCAGGAATGCAGCCCCGTGGAAATGGGACAAAGAACAGCGTGTGTGTGTCGACCCCCAACACATCCGTGACGGTAAGGGCACACGTGTCCACGCTCCACACGGCGGTGCAGTGCACACCCCCCTGTCACCACGGATGGTGCTCTCAGTTTGATTATGTTCACAGGCAGGGGTCCGGGTGGCATTCCTCTTGATGTAAGAATGCATCACTTCTCCTTACACCCTTCTCTACCACAACCCTCCCCGCTGCAGCCGGGACTTGCACTGCAGCCCCTGGCTGACTGCTGTGGCCTGAACCTCTGGCAGGAGAAAGGGGCGAGAGAAACCACTTCAGGCACAGCCGCCTCCTTGGGCTTCGGGGCTACGCAATCCCTCCCCCCTCCTCGCAGTCCTTTTGTTGACTGTCCTATTAGTCCAAATAGCATTTGAATCGTCTTTGGATCCCAAGATTCATAGGACAGCAATGCAGCAAAGCCAGCACACTATATACATGGTTTCCCTAGCCCATCCTTTCTCCTGCTCAGTAAATATCAAACCTGCCACAAGCCTGGCCCCAGGAACCCCCTCTGCAGCCACGCTCACACCTCCACACCCGTCCTGCCGTGGTGCAGGTTGAATGAATTTATGTAGAACAACCCATAGACGGCTTTGGTGTGGAAAATAGTATTATATAAAGCTTAATATTAAACATTATGAAAAAAATACATATTTACAGAAGAAAACTACAAAATACAACTATGTACAATAATATCTGTTACTTTTAAATTACATAAATTCTTTTAAAATTCTCCAGATTAATAAATTATACATAGCATCAATAGAAATAGTTGGCACCTCTGTAAGGCATGAAGCGAGTTTAAAAAAAAAAAAAAAAGAAAAAATTACACAGTGAATAGCTTTTCTCCAGGATAGCTTCCGGTCCATCCTCAATGCCTAGGATAGCCCGCATCTGCAAGGAAGGACACTGTAATTAGAGACGGTGGCAGGGCATGCTCTCAGCTGCTTGTTCTGCTTATGAAAATCATACACATGAGGAAGACTAGTGAAAGTGACTCAGACTCAGTCCAGTTTAAGGTGCGAGGATCCCGGTGGGGGTGGTCATTCCATTTAGAGCCATTTAGGATTAGAAAGGTCCAAGCCCTGTGGCTTCACAGATGAGCCCACAGGCCCAGAGAGGAAGAATACCTGGGGGTTACCCAGCTAGTTGATGCGACTTATCCTAGAGCTAGGACCTGAATCCTAACAACCAGATGCCCGAAGGTAACAATAGCATCCTCAGCTTCCTTCGGCTTCGGGGCTATGTACTCTACGAGAAGACGCTTGAGCAAGTCAAAACAAGACACAGGGACCTCCCAGCTCCCTCCTTCCTGGAGCTTCTTAAAAGAACCCGACATGCAAAAGCCTTAATTTACTATACAGATAAATTGGGGGGTAGCTGTTTACAGCACAAAAGGATTATCTGGTTACAAAGGACTTCCTTTAAACAGCAGCTCTCTCTTGTATTTGTGCTTTACAGTTTACCCACGATTTCACACACTGGCTAATGGGTGGGTGTGGAGAGAGCAGAGAACAAAATAAAATGGAAGATCACTTAGAAATGGAGATAAAATAGCTCTGAAATATTTGTTTTTTAAAAAAAGAAAAGAAAGGTCTGATGTATAGATGACTGTCTGTCCATGTGGCAAGGACCGAAGACCTCTGCCACTAGCTCTGTGAGTGAGCCAACCCCCACACCCCCCACCTCCAGGGGCTGGTAGACCTGGCCAATGTCTTGATTGCAACCTCATGAGAGACCCTGGGCCAGAACCACTTTGTGAAGCCCCTCCCACATTCCTGAGCAGCAGGAACTGTGAGATAATAGATGTTTGGGCTAATCTGTTAGGTGGCAACAAATCACCAATGCTGAATGAAGCTTTAATGACGGTCTGGAGTGGGAAGAGGCATGCAGATCCTCCATTTGCCAAGTAAGTATTGTCTGGTCAAAGCAGCGCCTTATAAAGTTTACTTATATATTTTTCCTACTGATTTTTTTATTGAAAAAAAAAGTTACATGCTTGTTCTAGAAAATTTAAAAAAACCCGTGAAGTGAAAGAAAACCATATATTATTTTATTGCTCAGAGAAATTTGTTTTACTATTGTGGTATATTTCTTTCCAGTCTCCCCTACCCTCCACGAAGTGTTGTTTACATTTGTTTTAAATTCTGCTTTTCTTACTTATAAAAATATCCATGATATTATTTCTTCAAAAATATAGTTTTTTTTTTTTTTTTTTTTTTAAAGACTGAATTGTATTCTGTTCAGGGAATGTAGCATGCTATATTTAGTCCTCCATTGTTAAACATTTAGTTTTTTTCACCCAAACTTTTAACTATGAAAAGCTTCATATATAGTTTGTCAGTACTTAGGATGGAAGTAGAGATACCGGCTGACAGGATAAGAACATATTAAGAACTTTGATACGTGTGGGCAGGTTTTTCTCCAAAGGAATTTTATAATTTGAACTCCCAGTTGTGATTTCAAAGCATCCTCCCCAGCAGTGATCCTTAGCACTTAGAAATATGAAGCAGAGTCTTTAACAGAGGGCACCCCAGGCCAGGCAGGAAGAGAGAGCAGTGGAATCAGTGTTACCTGTGGGAGTCCCCTCCCCACTCTGTCTCTCTCCCCTGCTACCCTCTGCCTTTGGGTAGAGGAAGAAATAGATGGTGCATGTTGGAAGAGCTTTAAGTCTTGAATGGTTTCCGGGTCAATTATATCTTGATAAATGAACCTGTAAGTTAGTGAGGATCCTACCTCTGTGATACTCTGGATTCACATTTTCGTAGATTGGAAACAAGGGGTTTTCCTGTTCGCTCCGTAGCTTCCTTGCTCTGAGGACATCTCTTACACACTGATGTAGGTAGACATACTGACACTGTGAAAAAGCAGAAAACATGTCAGAGAATGGCAAGTCCTCAGTACAAAAAAGATGAGGGATTATAACAAAACAAGAACAGTGATGAGATCTTGTTTAATAGATTAGCAAATTTCTTGATCATCACTTCACTAATGGTCTCTGCTACATAGAAGAGTGACATCATTCTATTACCACTAAGATGAGAATGATGGTAATGGGCAGAGGGGTGGTGTTTATCCCTTCTTTCTTACATGCATACAATACATATTTATAGAGTATGTTCTATGGAGGCCAACTACTATCTCTGGCATGTGGTATATTCTCCACAAATATTTATTGAATAGATTAATTAATGCCAAACACAGTGCTCTACATTTTATATACATTATTTCATATTTTGATGACCTTGTGAAGTAGATATAGCTATCCATATGAATGAAGACTCAGAGAAGTTAAGTAACTTCTCCAAGGTCACAAAACTAAGAAATGGAACCCTAGGCTTTGATCCTGAATTGTCCTCAAACTTCATGTTCTTCTCCCTATACCAGTTTTCTTAGATGAATCCTAGTTTCATTGTATTATTGAATGACAAAATCATGTCATTGTGTATTCTGCTGTTTTATTTCCTTTCTTTTGGGCGTTTAGTGAGAAAAAGGAAATGTATACAATAGACGCCCATGGGACTATCAGTTCTTTGAGGACAAGTTCAGTGTCTTATCTGTCTTGATTCTCTCAGCATTTGAGTCTGACTCATGGAAGAATCTCAAAGACATTGGCTGATGGCAGAGAACTACAAAGGGTTACACAACTGTCAACTATCTGAGAGCTAACTACTTCGAAAACAGAAGCAAACATAGATGAGTCAGTGTTTGGTGACTATAAAGACACCATGAAGACCTCATAGGAGATCAGTCACAGGCAGCTAACCTTGTGCAGTGGGCCCCATTCCTCACCACCAACTGAGCTCTCTAATGAGGGAATGTGTGTCCATGTAAACTTAGTACGTGGCCTTGGGCTCCCTTAATGACAAAGCAACTGCTCCAGGGAAAGAGGAGGTTGGGAAGAGAGTACAACACCACATTGGTGATGGTGGGCTCCTAGTCTGCGTGCAGCTGGCCCAGGCTAAATCGTGAGGCTTCTCAGGATCTCGGTTTCTCCATCTGTCAGATAAGGAGGCAAAGGTCTCTTCTACAGCAAATGTCCTCTACCATTATCCAGTTAACTGCCACGCGTCCAAGACGGAAACCATCCCCACACGACACAACAGACGCCTATGGCGTGCCAATGGTTATACCACATCAGGGGACACGACTTGGGTTGCTGTCAATTAGATGGACTCCATGATCAAAGTGGCCAGCCTTAGACTATTTCATAGGTTGAGACACCACGTGAAACTATAAGATCTTCCCTCACCAACTATCTTTAAAAGTGAGCAAGTATTTATTTTTATGCACTGCTCCTGATTGGAAGTTAGCTTGGTCAGCTACTCATGGGACTGCAAAATGTAGGTCTGGCATAATCATTAGGACAATCCAAAGACAAAAACAACCATAAATGAGGCCTGCATTAATATTAACTATTCTCTGACTTTCTGCTCACGAACCTTGCTCACTTGTCATGAGGGTTTTATATCACTTTGATCTTGAAAATTCCAGGAGGGCATTACCCTGAAAACAGTTGCTAGCACAGGCAGTCTCTTTTTTGTCATCTTGATAACAACCTACCAAATTATGACAGACACCAGTCTGCTTCCTCCCGTCCAGAGCACGGTTCACATTTCAGTTCTCCTCAGATATTAAATTACTTCGGGATCTGAGCATTCAGTGGTGAATGAGCTCGAACACCGCTATGTGATGCCTTATTAATAAATTCTTCAACAATGATCCACCGTGGGCTTTGAAACCAGTTAATATTCATTAATTTGCCTCGTCTTAAATATAAATTCTTTTCCCAATAGAATGTCCTTGGAAAATGATTACAACTGAAACCTTCAGGTTGTGAATGTGCTTCATTCACAAAAAGTAGACAAAGTCTAATATATGAACCTCAATCAAAAGATCATTTTTGGTTCTGTTTAGCTCACTGATGAAGCCTCAGATCCACTCAATTTTGCCAAAAGTTATAATGTTAGGTAACTTTTATAGAACTATACATAGGCCTTTTCATGGTCCATGAGTGCAGAATTGAGCAGATAAGTGAACAAATACCTATAAGGTGATAAACATAAGGCAGAATTCTGTGTAAAGCTTCATACATAAGAAGAAGTGATCAGATTCACTTCTGGGGGATGGCAAGTATCAAGCTAGAGAGAAAAGGTGCCATTTGTTATGATTTTGAGCAAAGAAGTAGGACATTCCAAATGATGTAAAGAGCATGAAGGTGCACATACATTCTGGAAGCTATGAGCAGTCTAGTGTAGCTAAAATGTCAGGTTCATGAGTCACAGGAAACCCCCAGGGCAATCTTCCACATTGGCACTGAGATCCTCAGTCCTACAACATCCCACTGTTCCCTCCCCATGGGAAGCAGATGAGAGTGACAATCACCTATTGCTCTTCAACAAATTATTGCTCCATCTGAGCAGCTCTCCGGGGTCAGCTTGCCCCGAGGCAGGCTACGAGAAGGAGGAACACACTTGCACCCTGGTCTAAAAAGACCTGTATCCTTTTGTGAGCCAAATAAAGTAGAATAAAGTTGAGACTGACTATCCCCATGGACCCAGAAAAGTAATTCGAGGAGCCAGAGCCACAAAATCCTCAGAGGCAGGAGAACGGAACTGGGGAAAGGAGTTCTGGCCAAGAGAAGGAGGGGGAGCTTTGCACATCATGGAACCCCTGCCCTGGAAGTCACCCAGGGCTATTTATGGTAAGGAGTGCTCAGAGCTCTGGGCAGGTGTGTGGAAGGGAGGCATGACCCTAGAAGCCTCTAACAATAACCTGGGAGTCTGAAAACACACACACACACACACACACACACACACACACACACACACACACCTTCAAAGGTGATAATCTCCTTTTCTTAAGATTACAAATTAAGTACCAGTTTGAGTTTGTGGAAGTGCCAAACTAATAATGAAATATTGGCCCTGACGTTTTAGCAATGTAATTGTGAAATATTTGTTCATTCATTTAATAGACAAAAAAAAAAATATATTGAGGTGTAGCCGTGGGCAAACTACGGCCCGTGGGCCGGATCAGGCCTGTTCGGCTGTTCTATCCGGCCTTCGGAGCCGAAAGAGCGAGGGTTCTCTTGCTCTCCCCTCCGCTCCTTCACCAGCAGCCCAAGATGAGAGTGCCAGCATGGTCAGGTTGCTTTTGTTCCAGCCCCCCGGTCCAGTTTAAGAACCCATTGTGGCCCTTGAGTCAAAAAGTTTGCCCACCCCTGGGCTAGAGAGAAGGAAAACACGTTCCTGTCCTCTAGGAACTCGCAGTCTTGGGAGAAAGCGGAAGGATAACTGGTATGAAACAGTGTGACATAATTCTGCCACCCTTCATGAAATAACAGAGCTAGACAGTGGTCCTCAATGGCTGCCCCAACCTTAAAAGATAAGCTGGGGGGAGCGTGAGAGCGGATGTCACTGTCAAGTCCATCAGCACTGACAGACTCACACAGACAGGAAGTCCCTCCTGACCTGATACAACAGGAAGTACTCAGCACTGTCCATGAAACACTGTGGTGGTAAAAAGGGACCTGAATTTAAAGGAGCCTCACACTGGCAGACAAAAACTATGGGGAACAGATGACACATTACCACCAGGAAAACACAGTCAGCCACATCCAGAATGTGGGAAATCTACAGAAAAACAAACTGGTCTCTTTAACAAATATATGGCATGGAAAACAAATTAGAGGGAAGATCATTATAGATTAAAAGAGATTTAAAAGAGACCTCAACCAAATGCAATGTGTAGACAGCAGAGGAATGGTTAGGGGGTGATCAGACTGGCAGGCAGAAGCGGTTAGGAGCAATCAGACAAGCAGGCAGGCAAGAGGTTAGGAGCCAGTGGTACCAGATTGTGAGAGGGATGTCCAACTGCCAGGGGATCAGGCCTAAACTGGCAGTTTGACACCCTCCGAGGGGCCCCAGATTGGAGAGGGTGCAGGCTGGGCTGGGAGACAACCCCCCTCCATGCACAAGTTTCGTGCACCAGGCCTCTAGTTAGTAATAACTATGTGTAGTGTCAGATGGGTATTAGACTTACAGGGAGGTCATGTTATAAGTTATATAAATGTCTAACAACTCTGCTATACAATTGAAACATATAATATGGAGTGTAGTTGAAAAATAAAGAAGTTTTCAAAAAAAAAGTTAAATAAAGGATTCTGCAGAGTTACCTAGGAAACAGAAGGGTAAGAGAAGTTGGGCCTTGGAAGGCAATTAACTGGGAAGTGACACGCTTGGGCTGTGTGGGGAGACGGCCTGGCCCGGAGGCTGTGGGCAGTGGACTGCTGCTTAGGGCCAGGCATTCTCTAGAGCAGGTTCAAGGGCCTGTTGGGACACTTCACAGCTGTTTAAAGCCTGTAGCCTCCAGACCTGTTTTCTAGCCTGGAAATGGAAAATAATAACTCTCTTATCGGGTTATGGTGAAAATCTAATGAGCTAACATGTTCAAAAATGCCCTGCAAATGCCAAAGGACCACAAATGGATGCACTTATTCTTCCCGATCAATGTACACTCCTTTGGTGTGTCCAGAGTTGGGGGTGCAGCTGGGGCGGGGGGCGGGAGGAGAGGAGAGATTAGAATCTGTTTCCTCTTTACTAACTGAAATTCTTGTGCTCACCACCAGCCTATCTGAAAATTATCTTCAAGATGGCCTGGCCTTTCTCCCAGGTATAATGCATTCATCACAATAATCCGTCTTCCTACCCACTCACCTGCAGAAGATGGGCAACCAGCTCAGTGAAGATAAGGGTACACACCATCCCGAAGGTCCCTGAGATTTGTTTTAAAATGACAAGTCCTAGACAAATTGTGTACTCCGGGCTCTTTCTCTTCCCAATGAGTCACGGTCATTTCCCCTTCTCAGATCAGAGCCTCGGGCATTGGGGGGGTTTGGGCGGGAGGCATGGAGAGCGGTCTGTGTCCTTCCACCTGGGACTCTTACCTCCGTCTGCACCATGTGAACCCTGTGAAGCCGTAGGTCATGCACTGCTCCATAGATGTCCACAGAGTCTTTGGAGTCTAACTGCTGGAGGATCCGGTCCAGCGCGATAAAGGTTCCGGTCCTACCGACACCGGCACTGGAAGAGAAGTGGAAGGAAGGCTGAGCCTTTTTATTACACTGGCCTTTCAAGAGGGCGCCCAGAGACTAGCAAATCTTTCTTTTCCCTTCCAAGTTATGAGAGGCTATAGGAACACTTGTTTCTCTCCACATGCTCTCCCAAAGAAATGCAACCTAGAGCCCCAGCCTCTGCCTCTTTTCCTCACCTCCCCACCCCCAGGGGTAGGTACTGCTCTGCACGTGATGTGTATCATTTCCAGCCATGTTTTCACACTTCCCCTGCATCCATGAACAATATCATCATTTTATGTGTTTCAAAATTTTACTAAGACGATAACATGTTTCATGTAGTCTTCTGCCAACTTTTCCACTCAGTATTATGTTTTGAGACTTATCCATGTCATTACCCATATATATATATATATATATATATATATATATATATATATATATACACACACACACTTTATTTGAACTCTACAGAGTTCACAAACCACTGCTAATCCATCCACCGCTAGTCCATTCCCTACTGTTAAAGGCACTCACATTCCCTGTTAAAGACCGTGTCACCGTGAACACCATTGGCACACATGTGGGCATTTGCTGGGGCTGATATGTAGAGGTAGAACTGCATATCATAGGGTGTGAACCCCTCCAACTTCCCTAGAGATTGACAATTGCTCCCCCAACTGATTGCCTAATCTGGGGATTTTTGCTGCACGTATTTCTAAGAAAAAGAACAGTTCTCCAGTGGTCCTGGGTAAACATGCCTGCCATTCCTCAGGAGGCAGGAAGCTCGTGAGGACCTCACATTGCTATTAAAAGCACCAGGGTTCCAATGACATATAGAAGCAGGGCTCCTGGGGTGCTGGGCTGATTGGGAGAAAGTGAGTGCCTTTGACATTTCTCACTGTAGCAATTCCCTGCTCCCTATTTATTAGTGCCATTCAGTTAGGACTATCAAAGTGTTGCTGCAAACATTAATTATGTAAACACTAGGGAGAGAGAGAGAGAGAGAGAGAGAGAGAGAGAGAGAGAGAGAGAGATTGCTAGGTTGATTTTATGGGCACACAGTAGTCTGAAGCCAAGAGAATTCAAGAGGGAACATAAATTTAAGAGCAAGATTGGGTGCTACGGATAGCAGGTGCTACTCAACTGGGAGGGAGGACTAGAGCAGGGTCTTAAAGGACAGTTAGGGTCATTATAGATGGAGGAGAGAGAGAAGGCCATTGCAAGGAGTAAGAAGCAAGAGTAAGCGTATGCTGTCTCCGTTCTGGCTAGAGTGGGCGGGGGTTCTGGGAACTTGGATTGGGGATGGAGAGCTTGGAAGTAGCCTGAGGACTCAGCATTTTGTACAAAAGGAAAAAGAGCAAGAGGACAATGGTTGTTTGTGAAGAAAGATCTAGCTGGGCAGGAGGAGGCAGTCTTACAGGCTCTGCTTTATTTATAGTTTGATATCACTGGGCCCGGTGCCATGTGCCAAATTATCTTTGATTTGAGGGAGAGAGAAGGATGAAGAGTGAGGGTGAGAGAGAGGAGGGTGAGAGAGAGGAGGTATGTGAAGAAAGCAGGAAAGGAGAGAGAAGTTGGGGAAAAGGAAAGAGGTTGGAGAGAAGGAGAAGTGAGCCTAGACTCATCCTCCTCCCACCAGATCCCCACCCTCCTGCCTTTTCCAGCCTCCCTGGTGTCCTTTCATTGGCTCTGAGGGCTGGGTACCTGCAGTGCACCACGGTGGGCCCGGCCCCGGGCGTCCTGTTGATGTAGTCCCTGACTGTTCTCACAAACTGGATCAGGGACTGGGTGGTCTCCGGGACTCCGTGGTCTGGCCACACCGTATAGTGGAAGTGGCGGATGAGCCTGTGTGCATCGAGCTGTTCCTCCTGTGAGAGCAGAGAGGAAAAGAAGAATAATGTTAAGAATAGCCGAAACCAGTTTAGCTCAGTGGATAGAGCGTCAGCCTGCAGACTGAAGGGTCCCAGGTTCGATTCCAGTCAAGGGCACGTACCTTGGTTGAGGGCACATCCCCAGTACGGGGTGTGCAGGAGGCAGCTGATTGATGTTTCTCTCTCATCGATGTTTCTAGCTCTCTATCCTTCTCCCTTCCTCTTTGTAAGAAATCAATAATAATAAAAAAAGAATAATAAGGCAAAGCTTCCCGTTTGATAGCTGTGCCCAACCAGGAACACCTATGGGCTGCCACCACAGGAGAGGAACCAGCAGATATGCAATTCCCACGTGGCCTTCATCTTTCCAAGCTGGGTCATTCAAAGAAATCAGACAAACCAACGCACACTGCATATCCTAAACTCCCGGATGGTCCACTCGGGCAGCACCGACTCGGAGAGCATCTGCAGAATGAGGTCCCCATAGTAGAGCGAGTCCTGGTCCGCTGGCCAGTAATGGTCACACTTCACCTAGAGGAAAACAAGCAGGAAAAAAAGTGAGTCCGGAAACGTGACTCCTCCATGAACCCGAACTTTCCCTCCTGGAAAGGTCTTCCTGAGTGGGAATCCAGGATCAGCTGCTAAAGCCATTTGGCATCTGCTCTGCATTAACCTGCTCATGGCCAGCGCTGGAGCCCAGCTGCTGCTGCCCGTGAAGGGGAGACACTCGTTTCGCGAAGAGCGAACCCCAACCTCTGACTCATTTACCTTTTTGGCACAGTGGGTCACGGCTGAGGTTTCGCTTTAACTTCCTTAGCATTTCAGCTCCACTAACAGATAGGAACTATCCTACCACGTTCCTTTTGAAGAACGACCTAGCTGGGCAGAGGGAGGCTCTGTCTTCCAGGCCGTTTTGTTTATAATTTGATATCACTGTCCTAATGATCTCTGAAAAGTCTGAACTTTCATCTAAGCTCAAAATTACATGGAGAAAGACAAGAGAAAGAGGATTAGGAACATATATTATTGACCACAGGTACTGGGCACTTTACAGGTAATCTCCCTTTCAATCCTCCAAGTAACCATATAAAGTAGAAGAGTATAAGTGAGTCACAAGAGGTTTACTTAATTTTTCCAGCTAACTATTTTCCTTTGTTTTTGAAGAAACAGCCTAAAGTTCACGTCTTCTTCCTTCCTAACAGGAGGGGCAGAGCCAATGACCCTGACAAGGCGTCTCCTCTCACCAAACACTGGAACACTGGAGGACAGAGCGACGGCTGGCCAGTTGATCTTTCTGTGTCAGGGCACTTCTGGTGTTCCCAGTCCTCAAGTGAAGACACCTTGGACTGAAACTTCAGACCCAGGACCCAAATCGGGCCTCACCTCACAGAGCCTTGTTGAACGGGGCGGTGTGATTCACTAACAGCGCCCTCTCTCATACGACCCTTACGTAGCTTTGCAGGAGTTAACTTCTGATGGTGGGGAAGAGCTCCCTCCAGATGGCGGAAAGCAAAGCTGGAAGTCAGGAAGAGTGTTTACTCACTCGGCCCTTCTCCACACACTGGGTCACCATGACAATGTTGTGAACATTCTGTTCCCACGCCATTTTCCAGAAGTCGTCCTTAGTGCCAGGAAGAGGTCCCTGAGTGGCGATGTATTCTCTTCTGAAGTTGTTGCCCTGCGATGAATTTACAAGATGGACAGTCAGAAACAATAGGCCTCTTCAGGACCATAAACAAAGAGCTAGCTGCTGACACAATGATGTGTAGGTCTTGGCCGGGCCCCTGACGAGAAAAAGATACTAACACAAGTGTCAAGGCTTGGGAGCAGGAAGGACAAAGGCTGGAATGTTGAACTATTGTTAAGAGCGAAATTCCTTTTTATTAGGCTGGTCTATTCTAAAAGGCATGGGAGGGAGGACTCAGGTGATAATCTAGAAAACACTTAATCTGCAATTGTGCGTGTGGGGCGCGCGTGTATAGGTGTGTCTAAGGGATAGATTTTAATCAAGCTCTTTCCCTACTTAATGGAGAAGCTTGTAGTCTTTTTATTTTTTATTTTTTTATTTTTTAAAAAATATTTTATTAATTTTTTTTACAGGGGGGAAGGGAGAGGGATAGAGAGTTAGAAACATCGATGAGAGAGAAGCATCGATCAGCTGCCTCCTGCACGCCCCCTACTGGGGATGTGCCCGCAGCCAAGGTACATGCCCTTGACCAGAATTGAACCTGGGACCCTTCAGGCCCAGGCCAACGCTCTATCCACTGAGCCAAACTGGTTAGGGCGCTTGTAGTCCTTTTAGGTAACTGGACTGGAATGCTGGTAAGAGAGGTCGTGCTAGGGAAACTTAAGGAAATATAAATCATGTCTATCGAGCACCTATCTGGTAACATGCTGTGGGCCAGGACTCTCCTAGATCTAATTTAATCTTCAGCACAACTCCACAGTTAGGACCACCCCTCATTCTACCCCAGCAATACAGAATTCCTGGCAGAACCTCGTGCAAGCTCTTTCTCTCCTCCCCTCTCCTCAGGGCCTCTACATTCTGTCGCCTCTGCCGCTCCCACGCCTCGCCCACCCGGACACTGGCTCTCATCTGGCTATTCCTTATTTACCCTCCAAGTCTCAGCCTGTTGTCTGCTCTGCCGAGCTTTCCTTTATCTTCCTGTCTGCTGAGTGATGTTCTCCTGCTGTGGCAACTTCGAACCTCTTGCTACTCGGACAGTGATCCTTAGACCAGCATCCTGGGCTCATGGAACAGCCTGTGAGGAATGCAGAGCCCCAGGTCCCGCCCCTACCCTGCTGGATCAGAATCTGCATTTTAACAATGATGTGGAGGTGTGTTTCTCAGGACGTGGCCTGGTCATGTCCTGACGCCCCAACTCTCCTGAGAGTTCTTTGAGGGTCAGATTCTATCTTACCAGATTCCTGTGCATGGCTCAGTATTTGCCTTATAGCCAGCACTGAACAAGTAGTACTCATTGAGTGAAAGAATAATTATTTGAGATCCATATTATTTACCCTCATTGTTTAGAAAAGAAAATGGAAGTGACATAACTTATCCAGGATTACAGAGTAAAGGGGAGAGATGGGACTGGAACTTAGTTCTGTCTGATCGCAAAGCTTCTTCCACTGTAGGATGCTATAGGAAGTTAGCAAGTTGACAGCCAGAACCTGAGCCAGAACATAACCTTGGAGCTGTGTCTGTGGTTTTCAACAATCCAAGTAACTTTGAATCAGCTTCCCTACTTAGACAGCCTTAGCAGTGGGGGAGAGGGGTCCAATGTCTTTAGGGAGCTCTAGTCTTGGCCAAGGGCTGCAGTGAGAAAATGACCTATGAGAATGCATCCTGGGCTCATTAAAATCTCCTGTGACCATAGCCATTGTGAAAAATGGACCTTAGCAGCGATTCAATGGACACGCTGTGTTTTATGGCAATCTGGCACAGTCTTGCCTTCTAGAACCTGAGAGCGTAATAGCATGTGGGAGGAGAGGTATCTCTGGTGTGGTCACCCATCAAAGCTTCACTGAGCACGGCAGCCTAGAGGGGCACTCACCGGGATGTAGCTGGCATTGATGTAGTCGGAGCACGGGTCGTCATCCACATTGGACAGCTTCACCCGAGAGGCATCATCTGGAAGGAAGGTTATTGAGACAGATTTGCCACTGAGTCTTGGCATGATTTTTCTTTCTTTTTAAAAAAAATAAATTTTATTGATTTCTTACAGAGAGGAAGAGAGAGGGATAGAGAGTTAGAAACATCGATGAGAGAGAATCATTGATCAGCTGCCTCTTGCACACCCCCTACTGGGGATGTGTCCGCAACCAACGTACATGCCCTTGACCGGAATCGAACCTGGGACCTTTCAGTCCCCAGGCCGACGCTCTATCCACTGAGCCAAACTGGTTTCGGCTTGGCGTGATTTTTCTATGGTTTATGGAATGCTGATCCCCACATGGGCCCCACAAGGAAGAATCCTCATCTCCACTTTGCAGATGAGGCTCAGGCAGGATAGCTCACCCCAGGTTGCATAGGTGGGTCATAAACACACAAACACCAAATGCCTTTTGCAGTCCTCTCTGCGCTTTCCACTGGAACACTATTTGTGACCCTATGGCATTTGCCCAAGGAGTGGCCAGCTCCCTCTCACTGCTGGCATGAATACAATCCAGAAAAACTACCTTCTGTTGCTCCAGCTAATAGGATGAGGATAATTAATAATGTAATGATTATTTAATAACAGTTGCTAACTGGAGACTTTGTTAGATAAACTTAGGTTGGCCTTTGCTGTTGGCCCCATTATTGGTCGGAGGCCTCCAAGGAGGAGCAGTAGGACCACAGGGTGAAATGTCAACAGCAGAAGAGGCCTCTCAGAACCAGAATTGAAGCTTGTTGTTACCCATGTGGAGGGAGGGGTGACGAACACCCATGCCATCCCCTTTATAGAGGCACTCAGAGCCTCAGATCTCCCAATTCCACCCATACCACATTTCTTTAGCCCACTCTATTCCTGGACAAGAGGAGGAATGGCTAGAGGAAGACAGTATTACAGACTTCAGCACAAAACTCACAGGGCAGTATATTGTTGTATCGATTTTTCCCTCTGTTCTCCGGCAAGAGTGCAATATCACATGGTTGATTTCGACCCACGTCTTTTAAGTCCTATTAGGGCCAAAAATAAATTTGCAAGTAGAGAATATGAAATAGAAGAAGACACATCATACAATCCTTCGGGTGGATTGCAATATGAGAATACGTACACTGGCTACTGTTCACGGAGGGCCCCCTATTCTGTAGCGTTAGCTCGGGTCCCCACAGCGGTTCCACTGCAGGTATTCTCATCTCCACTTTACAGAGCAGGCTCAGACCGGATAACTAACTTGCCCCAGGTCACATAGGTGGCAAAGCTGGGAACAGAATCCAAAGTCTGGGCACTTTTCACCAGAGCCCATTATTTCCCAGTCAAGCAAACGGCCAGGGAAAGTATCCGAGAGCCTTAGGTTTGCATTTGCAATTTGTTCATTGTTTCTGACCATTGGATTCAGATAGCTCTTTGCTGCACAAATCTGGAGAGGAAATGGCCTGTGAGAATCGGTGGTATGTTGTGTGGGGAAGAGATTCGGGCATAAAAGAGCACTCAGCTGAGATCCTACGTGTCACCCTAACTCCTGAGCCCAATCCGCCTGTGATTCCACAGGGAAGCTGGGGAGGTAACTTCTGCCGAGGACTAGGGGGCCACAGCAGAATCGCATCTGAGGCGTACCTCGTACTCCTTGGACAGAAGGTAGTTGGAGTCAGCCTGCAGCTTCATGAAGTGCCCTTCAAACTGATTTACTTTTATCGGGCTAGAATAAAAATGACAGAAGGAAAATTACTGAAGGAAACATGCCATAACCAGTTGGAGCTCTATTTCAAAAGCAGAGATGATAGTAATGAATGAGTTTTCTCTCTTACCAAGAAGTTTTCCGGTTCCTGTGAAAGGAAGTCAAGAGAAGAAAGACCCTGTTAGTAAACCTCACACAATACAATCAACTTAGCTTTCAGTACACAGTGTGAGGGAAGATGTGGTGCTCACCCTTTCTGGCCCAGGTTCAAGTGCACGGACAGCGGCCGATCCCGGCGGATGCTCAGTTGGGCAGAGGGCCTTTCCCGACCATGGCTGCAACGTAAGGGAGAGGGCTTACATTCTAATTAGGAGACACATTACATTAGGACTTCATCACATTTTCCATTTATGGTAAGGCTGTGCATGCTTGTGCACAGGTGGGCTTTTCAGCATTCACGTAGATTTATACCCAGCTAGCGTCTCTTTGAGGAGGGGCGGGGAAGAGAGGAAGGACATAAAGAAGAAATACATTTTTCCCCCTCAGAAACGGATCTCTGAAATAGCTGGGATTTGTCTTCTGGTTTTTGGCTACAGGTCACAATCACCTCCCACACTCTCAATAAAACTTTCCTTAAAAAAAGCCCCAGCAAACCTTAGATGCAAGACATGACATCAAGAGAGAACACAGTGTGCCAAATAAAAGAAATTCCCTAAGAGGAGAGAGGGTGGCTTTGGGACCACATGCTTTGGTTCCTTTTGGTCTCTCCTTAAATTAGCACAGCAGCTATGAGCCATAAAAGGGTGATGTCAGCCATACTTTTCAGCATATTTCAGAAAAGCGGTTGGGTACCCAATTTGCACACACCTCTGTCTTCATGAGGAGATGGAACCACACACAACGTGTTGTTGTTGTTTTTTCCCCTCCCCTGTGCAAAAGGTGTTGTTTCACACTCAAATATAGCTTCACACAGCCCCCTCGGCATTTGGAGAGGGCAGAACTCATCAATGGTGTGTGGAGAGACAGACAAAAGTGAGTCCCGGTTTTAGGGTTTGACTTTTGTTTTTCTTGAGAGGCAAAGGTGATTTAACTGAGAGGAATTAAATTATTTTCCCTTCTGACTGTTCAGGCGAAAGGGCATTTTCAGTTGCATGTTCAAGGTTGTGGGCCCAATCACTCAAGGGGTCGTTGTACTCACCTCGTCCTCCGCCTGCAGATGAAGAGGGCAACAACGGCCACCAGCATGCCGATTAAGAACAGACCGGCACTCACGCCTTCAATAACTCCAAAAAGAGGCTCTGCAGCAGCACAGATGGAAACAACAAGCCCAGGTGGGCACATTAGTGCTAGCGAACCAGGGGGCTAGAAGCTCTGGCACCCCAGGAGCATTGTTAAAGAAGAATTCAGACAATGCCCGCACTGAGGCGGTTCCTCTCTAACGTATGGGAGTGTGCCGCCCAGAAGATGAAACGCTGGTGGGTCATTTTATTTTTGCAGTTAATGTTATTTAGCTTTTAAATAAATTTTGGACTTGTTTGTGCTTGCATATAAAGCTTGGGGCCCTTCAGAGAAGTGCCAGCAGTTTGCCACCAAAATAAAAATGTTATTTCATTTGTATAAAACAAGTTACAGCATCTGGGACTTTAGCCAATCCAGTGCATTGCCATGAGTTATTTTAACAAGATTTTATTTTTTTATTTTCTGGTACAATACTGCCACTGGGAGATTAAGAACAGGTAAAAGTAGCCCATTAAAAAAAATAGTTTTATTAAAATATAATTAACGTGTCATACAATTCACCAGTTTAATTGTATAATTCAATGGTTTTCAGTATAGTCACAGAGTTTTGCAAATATCACATCATACAATTTCATAATATTTTCATCATCTCCCCCCCACCCCCCACCCCTTTGTCAAGAAACCACATGCTCTTAGCTGTCATTCTTTATTCTCTCCCCTTCCTAGCCCTGGCAACCACTAATCTTTCATAGATTCACCTATTCTGGACATTTCACATAAACTGAACCATAAATACATGTTCTTCTGTAACTGGCCTCTTTCACTTAGCATAATGTTTTCAAGGCTCAGGCATATTGTATAGCCTTGACCAATATTTCATTCCTTTTTATGGCTCAATGATATCTCACATTTTGTTATTCAACCATCCATTAATGACTATTTGAGTTATTATGAACAAAGCTGCTACAAACATGTGTTTACAGGGTTTTGTGTAGACATATGTTTTCATTTCTCTTGGGTATATATTCAGGAGTGGAAATGCTGGACTAGATGGTAACGCTAGTTTTAACATTTTGAATAACTGGACAACTGTTTTCCAAAGCAGCTACACCATTATTCATTCTCACAAGCAACGCATGAGGTTCCAATTCCTCTATATCCTTGCTAACACTCATTACTGTCTTCTGGATTATAGTCATTCAACTGGGTGTGAAGTGGTTTCTCACTGTGGCTTTAATTTACATTTCCATAATGACGTAGGGTGTTGAGCATCTTTTTATGTGCTTATTGGACATCTGTTATCTTCTTTGGAGAGATGTCTATTCATACCTTTTGTTATTTGTCTTTTTATTATTGAGTTGTAAGTTAGGAGTTCTTTACATGCTCTGGATGCTAGCACCTTATCAGATATAAGACTGGCAAATAGTCTCTCCTATTCGGTGGTTTCACTTTCTTCATGGTCTTCTTTGAAGAGCAAAAGTTTTTAATTTTCATTAAGTCCCATATCTCTTTGTTCTTTCATTGCTTGTGCTTTTGGTGTCATACCTAAGAAACCATTTCCTAACTCAAGGTCACAAAAATGTGCTCCTTTGTTTTCTTTAAAAAATTTTATTGTCTCAGCCCTTACATTTAAGTCTAGGAATGAGTCCATATTTGAAGTTTCATTTTACGCCCTTGGATTCTTTTATTCAATGTTGCTTTTCAAGACTCATCAAATCAACACAATCATCTTTCATTTAAGGTGGTTAGTATTTTTTTAAATATATACTTACTATTTTCCTTTACTGAAGTCTATATAATTTTTACTGTATAACAATATTTCAAAGAGGAAAGACTTGTGTTTACAAAGCCTTTACTAAACATTAAATTATAAGCAAACATGTCTCAGTCGTCTTAATTGTGTTCTGATCTCTTTTTGGCTTGAAAAGTGGGAGATTATGCCTATACTTGGCATAAATAGATGGGGGGTGTTAGTGAGGCTGAGTCATTTTTGTCCTGTAGCATGACAGACTGTTTTAGCTGTAAAGAACTTCCTGAGACCGAGGACCATGAAACATGGGCTTCAGGGAACGACTGGGGCAGGTCATGGTAACGAGGAAAACCCTGCTGAAAAATGATGCCATTCTCAGCCTTACTGAAATATTCCAAGGCAGCGTGGTGTACAGGGTAAGGATTGGGCAGAAAGGGCCAGAACACCAGCTCTACCTTCCCCAGCTCTGTTAGGCTTTGTTCAGCACGGTCAGTGCAAGTGTCCTTGATAAGCCCAGAAATCCGGGTTCCTTTAACTCTTGGTGCCTCAGGCTCTCACCTTTAAAATGGGGATGATAACAGTATCCACCTCTAAAGGCTGCCGTTAGGCTGGGACATCTCATTGTGCACAACGCTTAAAACTACCTCCGCAGAGCAGGCGACCCAGTAAGTACTAGCTGCCACTCTCTCTCAGGCTTTCCTTCTGACATACAGAAGTCTCTCTCATAAATTTATGTAAAGCCTTTTAACTTAACATTTTTTATATAGTGTGAAAACAACAAATACCAAGCAAAAGGAAAAAAAAGCTGCCTATAATCCCACTACTTTGAGATATTCGTTGTTAATACATTGCTATTTTTTCTTCTAGGTTTTTAAATATATATTTCTATGTATATGCATGTATGCATTTGAAAGCCTTTTGTATCTATTTATTTTTTTGACCTGTGCAAGCTCTTTATTTAAATGCTTTCCTCCCACTATTAAAAATTTTATCTTGAATAAAGGATCTGGTACCTCTTTGAAAAATCTGCTACTTCTACCTTTTCTAGATTAATTCCGCTTGGATCCGTTCTCCTACAGAAGTTGTGAGTTCCTTGAATCCACATCAATCCACAGTCACATACAGATTAGCTTCCAAGTGAAAATAAATGTTCCCCCCACCACCAGCCAAGTTGTGGAGCTCCCCACGAGAGGTCCTGTGGGTGACGGTGGTTGGTGGAATATGTGGGAACGGAAAGGTTAGCCTTACCTGACTCGGTGGTGATAGGCAAAGAGAAGAAGGTGTCTGAATAGAGTGGCTTTGTGAATTCCTTTAGGTCCTCATCAAACAGCTGCGTAAAAGCCCGAATACTGATTCTGAAAAGGAAACATTTATTTAGGTACAAGTTAGTGGCTGACCACAGTAGGGATGACTGAAGAAGGTGTCCAAGGAGAAACAGGGTGGGGACCTATCAATAAGTATGTAGGTTCGGATGTGAGTAATGGAATCAGACAGACTTGGGTTCATTCATTCATCCATCAAATATTTATGGAGCCCCTATTGTGTGCCAGGCCTTATTCCAGGGGCTGAAGATACTGCAAGGAAGAAAGTAAAAGTCCCTGCCACCCTGAGGTTACATTTTCATGGAAGGCATCAGATAATACATATACAAATACAATAGGCCAAATAGTGACACGAACCATTAAAAAGACAGCAGCAGAATAAGGGATATGGGAAGCAATGGGTATGGGACTGGTTTATTCATCGTGGTCAATGAATGTCTCTTCGGTAAAAGGATATATGCACAGAAACCTGAGGAAAGGGAAGGAGCGAACCATGGCTGCATTTCAGACGGGTGCAAGGCTCTGAGCAGGAACATGCCCGGGTGCGAGGAGGCCAGCGTGGTTGAGGCACAACACATGACTGACGGAGAGGTAGGAGATGAGGGCAGAGATTTACTAGTAGATGGGACCATGGGAGACCCAGAAGGTCTGGTGAGGATTCTGGCTTTTGTTCTGAGAGACCCAGAAAGCCACTAGGGGGTGCTATCCGGATCCTTCTGGCTGCTGCAGCCAGGGGGCAGCAGTAAAAGAGGACAAACTACCAGTAGCCCTAGCTGGTTTGGCTCAGTGAATAGAGCGCCTGCGAACTAAAGGCCCCAGGTTCCATTCTGGTCAAGGGCACATGCCTGGGTTGTGGGCTCGATCCCTAGCGGGGAACTTGCAGGAGGCAGCCGATCCATGATTCTCTCTCATCAGGGATGTTTCTATCTCTCTCTCCCTCTTCCTTCCTTTCTGAAATCAATTAAACACACACACACACACACACACACACACACACACACACACACTATTCGGCAGGGAATTACTCAAGTCCAGGTGGGAGATACACTGGCTTGGACCAAAATGCAGTCATATCTATAGTGATAAGTGTTGGATATTTCAAAGAAAGAGCTGAAAGGCTTGCTGATGGACGTGCAGTTTGAAAGGGTAGAGGCAAAGATGATTCCATATGATCTGTCTGAGGAGCAACTGGAGGAACTGAGGTGCCATTGACTAACATTAAGAACGTCCGTGGAGAACGTTGAGGGTTTGGGAAGTACAGAGTTCATTTGTGGGGGCAGTAATTCTGAGGTGTCTGTTAGAGCAGTCCAATGAGTCAATTGTCAATATTATCAGTATTACTGTAATTGTTGACATTTTACTAAAATAACTACATATACAAATAACACTTTATAATGAACATTGCATTACAAATAAAATTATGTATCTTCCCATCTTTTTGGCACTAGCTATTTTCTAAAGAGCCTTTTATATAAAAATATTTTAATGTCATTGTCATGAAATGTACTTAATGCCTTCTTTATATCTATATTGCTAAAGTTATAAGTTGCTTGAAAAACTAGAAAAACAATATAAAAAATAAGACAAATAGTAAAAGAAGAAAGCACATATTAAACTGCAAATGAGGAACACTGCAATTTGGAGGAAACTGTGTGTTTGGGCAAAAAGAGATGGGGTGGCCTGGAGCACAGGGTTCCAAATGGGGGAACAGTGTGAAATTAAGTGGAAGAGCCAGCAAAAGACCACCTGGGAGAAGAGAGGGCCATAAAGAGATTAGTCCAGGCCATGGACATGGAGCCTCGGCCTTGGGCAATGGCAATGAGAACAGAAAGAAGACTGAAAGGCGCTGAGAAGAGGTGCCAGATAAGACCCAGTCTGAAGAGGAGAAAGGTGAAATCAAGATGGTTCTAGGCCTAGCCTGTGTTGCTAAGTGGTTAGAGCATAGGTCCATGCACCAAAGGGTCACCAGTTTGATTCCTGGTTAAGGGTACATATCTGGGTTGCAGGTTAGATCCCTGGCCCCAGTGAGGGCACGTGCAGGAGACAACCAGCTGATGTGTCTCTCTCACATCTATGCTTCTCTCTCTCTCCCCCTCTTCTCTCTCCCTTCCACTCTTTCTGAAAATCAAAGGAAAAATATCCTCAGGTGAGGATTATTAAAAAAAAATTGTTCTAAGATTTTAGCTCAGGGCATTGGAAAGAAAAACGCCCTCACTGACAGAAATGAGAGCAAGACTAGAGAAAGAGGATAAGCTTTGCTTGGCTATATGGTCTATAATGACAGTGCGACTCATTTAGCGTTCTCCAGCTGACATTTGGAGTTATTCCAGTCACCTGGGCTGGAGAGCTGCTGAGGTAGCTGTCCATGTGCCCATGAAGGATGTGCCTGGAGATCAGCTGGCCCTAAATTCAATAAGCAAGCAAGGTTCAGCTCCTAAAACCCAGAATAAGAACCTCAGCCTGGATGAAAGGCCTACTGTATCCATCACAGGACCTAACTCTCATGTTCTCTGGGTGAGTCAGGTCCAGTTATACTCAATTTCGGGGATCATAATTTAGGAAGATCATTGGGGTGATTGACCAGGATGATGACAGAGAAGGTTTGCAGTGTTTCCCAAAGTGTGTACGCATACCCCCAGGGGTACGGGAAGAGTTTGGTGGGGGGTACTTGTTGCACCGGGGTTTGGTGGGGATATGCACTGCACTGTGCTTAGCTGTGCCTAATTCTACGTTCTCATGAGTCAAGTCAAGACAGTCTTGTGAGGCGTGAGATGGTCCAGTGTGCAAATAAATGTTATTTATAATATAACTTTTATTTATATTTTATTATGAATAATTTTATTTTTTGTTTATTATTTTGTGTATGTACTATATATATATATATATATATATATATATATATATATATATATATTGATTGTTATTAAAATACATCCATTTTTTTTTTGATGAGGGGTACTCAGCGTTACGAAAATTATAGAAGGGGTACACATATGTCAAAAGTTTGGGAAACACTGGCTTAGAGGAACATGATAGCTGTCTTCAGATTTAAGGAAGACTGCATATAGAAGAGGAAACAGATATCTTTATTTTCCTCCTGAAAGACAGGACTGACCTCAGTAGGCTGGAGTCACAGAGCTGTAGCTCGGGAACATGAAGTCACTCTCCAGCATGTAGAGTAGGAGCCATGTAGGTAGCGAAGGGCTTTATGTGATTGAAGGGCACTCAGCAGAGGCTGGAGGAAAACCGGCTCCCAGGTAAGCTGTGGAGGAGGCCTGCTGCACTAAGGTAAAGATTGGCCTGGGCCACCTCTTGAGTTCTTTCTATCTTGAGATTCTCAGGCTATAGGTTTACTGATAAAGTATCAGGCTTATGAAAACAGAAACACCAATCAGAAAGGATATTTTCACCCCTATGTTCATAGCAGCACAATCTACAATAGCTAAGATTTGGAACAGCCTAAGTGCCCATCAGCAGATGAGTGGATTGGAAAACTGTGGCGCATCTACACAATGGAATACTATGCTGCTGTAAAAAAGAAGGAACTCTTACCATTTGCAACAGCATAGATGGAACTGGAGAGCATTATGCTAAGCGAAATAAGCCAGTCAGAGAAAGATAAATATTACATGATCTCACTCATTTGTGGAATATAATGAACAACATAAACTGATGAACAAAAACAGAACCAGAGTCATAGAAGCATCGAACAGACTGTCCAACCTATGAGGGAAGGCGGGGGATGAGGGGGTAAGAGATCAACCAAAGGACTTGTATGCATGCATATGAACATAACCCATGGACACAGACATGGGGGGGTGGGTGGGTGGTGAGGGCAGGTGCTGGGGGATGGGGGTGGCTGGGGAGAGGTCAATGGGAGGAAAAGGAGACTTATGTAATACTTTAAAGTATTACAAATAATTTAAATTTAAAATAAATCCTATATACTAAAAACCCAGTATGCTAAGTGTTCTTAGCATCATTCAGTTGACCGTTCAACCAACCAATGCATAATATGCTAATGACATGCTAAGGCTGCTTAACCGCCCACTATGATGTGCACTGACCACCAGGGGGAAGATGCTCCAACCAGTAGGTTAGCATGCTGCTAGAGTCTGGCCAATTGGGACTGAGTGAGATGAGCTGGACCCGCCCTAGTGCCCTCCCACAGTCCCTCCCTGGCTGACCAACCTCCCGTGTCCCTCCCTGTCCCTAATCATGCACCAGTGGGGTCCCTCGGCCTGGTCTGTGCCCTCTCACAATCTGGGACAGCCTTGGGGCATGTTGGAGAGCTGGTTTAGGCTTATTCCTGCTCAATGCAGGAGCTGCCTCCTGGTGGTCAGTGTGTTCCCACAGCAGGAGTGGCACTCAGCCAGAAGCCCCACTCTCAACTGGGGAATGCAGTGGCGGGAGCCTCTCCCACCCTGGGGTCAGTCGGATATCCCCTGAGGGCTCCTGGCACAGGCCAGGCTGAGGGACCCTCTCCTCCCTCCCCCCACCCTCAAGTGCACACATTTCATACACTGGGCCTCTAGTAAATAAATAAAGTATCAGGTTTGGTTTCTATAGAAAAACCTTTTCTAGTGTTAATTTAAACCCTATGAAAATAAATGGAGGATTCCTTTTTAAAAAGGTAGATTTGTTGAACCCCAAAGTACCTGGACATGTCCTGTAATAATGCTGAAGTAGTAACAGGTCAGGGAACATTGTTCTGACCCTCTGTCCCCTCCTTCTAACTCAAGCCCCCAGCCCTGCTTGAACCTGGATTACTTGCTCTTCTCTAAACAATCTGTGCTTTTGCTTCTGCACTGTGACTCACTCTGTTCCTTCCACCTTAATTCTCTGTTCCTATTTCCATATTTTCACTACCACATCCGGTCCAGGGACTTCTAGAGAGGAGGCCCCCTGTAGTGATTATCAGCATAATCAATTTAATAATATAAATAAGATTATTTTAATGAACAGGTATCTAATAGTAGTTATTTCAAGTTTCACTGGGTCCAGAATCAGAAAATTCCATAGCACAAAGTTAGAGATCATGTGGTTCAGTTTCCTTCATTTGAGAAAAATGAGGTCAAGAGAAGCTGTCTACCTGATTGTGGTCACATTGCCATTCTATTTAGAATAGAAACAAAACCATATCAGCATTTTCCTAACCTCCAAACTACATCTCATCCATCATGCTCTGCCCTTTCTCTTCTCACATGGAACCGTGCTAATTTCACAACCAAATAATAGGAACCCAAACGAATGGGAACACATTGCATCTACTGGCATAATAAGCTTGCATGTCAGCTAAACCTAGTGTTTTCCAATTTCTTTTCAATCATAATGTTTCTTTCCCCATGTTTCTTCCTGTCCACCTATTCTCTCTGGAAAAGAGGTGTCTGACAGCACTGAAGGTCACCATGGTGACAGTCATCTTGAGAAGGCGGATCGCTGAGTCCCGGGGGCCAGGGCTCAGCAGCCCCTTCAGGAGGCCACTTAGCATGTGGTTCTCCCATGCAGTCTGAAAGGTTAGGCCTCCTTTCATCAAGCACGACTGCCTGGCATGCTTTCCACAGGACTGAGCCAAGTGCACATTGGAGAAACAGAGGACAGTTATGTCCTAGCAAACAAATATCTACAGCATGAGTTGATTATGATTAAGACTATGTAACTTTTTAGAAGTTTATCTTGACTCCTAAACATTTAATAGATGCTGCTTTTGTGCCTGATACTCGTCATATTGTTTCATAACCAACATCACTTCTGTCTCCTCCATTAGACTGTGAGATCTCTCAGTGTAGTAAAGAGGGTAGGTGATTAAACAAAGGGTTAAAAGTCACTGGTAACTGGAGGATTGATTAGAAGAATGTCAGGCCTGGGCGCCGTGGAAATGGAGCTGAGGGTCAACTGCCCAGCAGTGCATGGACAAGGGGGGCATGGGAGGGGCTGAAGGTTGAGCCCTGGCCCTTGGGACTCAGCGTTCCGCCTTCTCAAGATGACTGTCATCATGGTGACCTTCAGTGCTGTCAGACACCTTTTTTTCCAGAGAGAATAGGTGGACCGGAAGAAACATGGAAAAAGAAACATTATGACTGAAAAGAAATTGATTCTGTCTGAAGGAATTCAGCTGCCAAACAAGGGACTGGCAGCATCCTAGATAGAGGGGAAAGAATGTGCAAAGCCTCAGGTCAAAGAGAGCCAAGTCACGTTCAAGAGAACTCTGAGGAGTGAGGAGTAGCACAAGGGCAGGGTATACTTGGGAAAATGGTGGGAGACAACGTTGAGGAGGAAGGTGGGAGGGGAGAAGGCGAGGACTTTGTGTGCCCTGCTCTGGAAGGCTATGGGGTGAACGGGGATCACTGGAAGACCTTGATCTGGAAGGCGCATAACTAGGTCTGATCTGTTCCCCAGAACAACTCTGCAAAGTTTTGCGACGAAAACATAAGGGCTAAAGAACTGAAATACTGTTCATAAGGCTAATGACCAAAAAATGGCAGCCCTGTGGCAACTGCTATGGACAGGAAGGAATGTGCCAGGAGCCTGGCAGGTTCTAGATCAGTCATGGGCAAACTACGGCCCGCAGGCCGGATCCGGCCCGTTCGGCTGCTCTACCCGGCACGCGGAGCCGAAAGAGCAGAGGGTTCTCTTGCTCTCCCCTCCGCTCCTTCACCAGCAGCCCAAGATGAGAGTGCCAGCATGGTCAGGTTGCTTTTGTTCCGGCCCTCCGGTCCAGTTTAAGAACCCATTGTGGCCCTCGAGTCACAAAGTTTGCCTACCCCTGTTCTAGATGCAAACTATCAATAGCTTCTTGTTCTCTCTCAGAAATGAACTGATGAGTCATTTTCTCTCCTCTTTCAAAAAGCATACAAGCAAACAAACATAAACAGCCTCACCTTTCCTACTCACAAAGGGAAAATGGCCCCTGGGAGACTTTTGCTCGGGTCCTTGAGCCCAAGTGTCTAAGGAGCTGAGACTCTCTTGATTCTTATAGGACCTGAAGAATTCCAGCGTTCTGATCTCTCATATTTCTCCTTTGCTCTGTCTAAGATCTCACTTCCTTCAGATAAACTCAGAATGGTCTCTTCTTGAAGTAAACATCACTAGTACGTTTTGCATGTGTTTGCTCAGGAGGTGAAAATCTTGGCTAGCTAGGGTGGTAATATCATTTTTTTTTTGTGGTGAGACCTGGGCAGCGGTAACTCCACAGAGTTCCTGCCCAAAGTGAGCACTCTGTTTCAGGAAGAAAACCATTGGCCTTCCTTAGTTGATGCAAGGAAGTAGCTAAGAGGGCTCTCAGGCCCTGGCTGATGTTGCTCAGTGGTTGGAGCATCGGCCTGTTCACCAGAAGGTCTCTGGTTCTGGGTGTGGGTTCGCTCCCTACTTCCCCAGTCAGGGCGAGTGTGGGAGGCAACCGTTCTCTGTGTCTCTCACATATCGATGTTTCTCTCTCTCTCCCCTTCCTCCCTTCCACTCTCTCTGAAAGGCAATGGAAAAAATATCCTCAAGTGAGGATTAGAAAAAAAAAGAGTGCTCTCAGGTGTGATGTCAGGTTACTGTCTCCTTTTGAAGCTGACTCAAGGGTGATACTAAAGAATGGAAGAGTCAATATGCCTGGGCACTGACCAACAAGAATAGGCCCTGCCCACAGAGGACCTGATTGGCTGCCCCCTCGGTTAATATCAGCTCTGGGGACACACAACAGAGAAGGCACATCCTTTGCAGAAGTGCCAGTCTTGAGTGTCTGTATCTATAGGTTCTCTTTCTCTGGAGGATCCTGGTTTGGGATGCTGTGTATCGCTGCCAGTTCCTGCAGCTGGGCGGGGCCAAGCAGCGGCCCCTTTAATCTGCCTTCTGAGGGCGAGGAGGGGATGCTCCCAATCATTCAGGGGCCTCTCCCTTCAAGAGTTCTGTCTGGACCAGAGAGCACTTTCCTCGTTTTATGCCTCAGAAGGTAAATGAATCAGTGTAACGTGAGTCCTCATTAAAAGCGGAAGCTAAAAGCTCATACTTCTTGTGTCTCCCTAAACTCAATCTTTCTCCTTGGACTTTTTCACAATCGTTAACCTGGGAATTGATTTGGCTTGTACTAAAGAAGTTTTAGGAGCAAGAACAATCTGTTAAGAACCTTCAATTCTTCACACGATGAATTAGGGCTTCTGCACAATGCTCAAGGTCCTTTTTTACACCTTCCCTGTGAATGGAGGCAGGAACGCAACTTTTATAAATTACCCAGTAGAGCACAGAGCACGCTGGTAAGGTAGGTGATTAATCTGCAGGAGCGTACGTGCATCAGTGGCCCAGACAGCCGAGCGCCTAGTAATGTAGCATATCCCTCCCAGCAGAATGACGGCAATACATCTCACCTGTAGGCGGTGCGTGGCTTCAGCGGTCCGTCACAGAATTTTTGCTGATTGGGATCACATTTTCCACCCAGGCTCTCCATCTCTGCTCCAAGCTTAATGTTAAAACTCTTGGAGTTGCTGTCAGGACTTTCGGCACATTTGCTGGCGAAATAATTGGTCTGATACACGCGAATGGAGGCGTTGTGCCTGTACTCCAGGTAGGAGGGCAGAGGGTGCTGCTGTTCTGGCTTCAGCTCGTCACTGCCTGGAGGACAAAACCCACAGCGAAGACTGACTTTCTTGCGGCCTCAGTGGTTTCTAAGGCTGACTCCTCACCCTCTCGGGTCATTCCCAGCATTTGTGATCTCAAAGGATGCTGTGACATTCTCTCAATGAAAATAATTTAAATTCATTTTTCCCCTAAAATGAATGATAGTGTATAAACAAATATAAAAATCATTTTTCTTGCAAATATAAATGTGTGGGTGAGAGGGTATCTCATTAAACCATATGGTAACATACCCGCAACTCCAGAAAGTTAAGCACTGCCCATTGTGAGAGGCAACCCACTCCATAAGCTCTCTGCCTTGCCAATAATCATTGTAGCTAAGCTAATAAGGAAATCCCTATGACCTGGGAAATAGGAAAAAGATAAGAGAAATCAAATCCCAGGCCAGAGCAGTCGCCCCACAGGCACGTCCACGTGCCACGCCCTGCTGATAACCGCTCCGGGTACGGGACTGTTATCTTGAGTACAGTTTAATCCTGGCTCCGATTTGGCCCCTCATGCCGATCACTTCCCAGAACTCTTCCCTCGTCCACCCTGCCTGCTGTGTGTTTTGGCTCTGCAAACCGGTTTTGATGTTGGCTGGAGGAAAGCATAATTAGGAAGATAAATATTATGGAGATCGCACGCTACCTACAATGAATTTCAAGAAAGTGGTACGGTAAGGGTTCATCGCATCCCGGACTCTTGTTTAACACAATTTGCTCAAAATGAGAGGATCTTGGAAATATTGCCTTGTTGGCAGTAGTTGGAAAGCAATGTGGCCTTTAGGATGGGTGCACACGTGATACATGCCGCATCCAGGAGCGGGATTGTTATCTTAGGTCACCAGGGGAGCACTGCCCCTCTGCGTGCTCGGGCATCACTAACTGAACCCGCCTGCTGGAGAACACACGGCTGCCTCCTGGGGTCTGACTTCCTTTTGGCCGCGGCCTTATATTCACGCAGTAACACACGATCTTCACTGCAGCTAGTACTTAAATCTCAAGTCGCTGCACAGTTCAATTTATCTCCAGTTATGAGGTGTAAAGAAATCTGGGATGCACCACTGACCCTTGGAACGATTTAGTTAATTATGCGTACCCAGATTTAGCACAATTAAGTAAGATGCAAAAGGGCATAGATGGTTAGCTATCCAGTAAGACTAGATTACTATCTAGTTCCGCCATTTGTCAGATCTAAAGTTTCCCATTGCCCACAAATGGGTTATAATTGTCAAAGATGCTTAAGAAACTCATGTGCAGCACCTTAAACCATTTTTGAAAAACACAAGACATGCAAAATATACCAATGTTGTTCGGGACACAAACATCTGTTCTGGAGAAATAACATACAAGACCTCAATGGCAAATACACCTACGGGCATGTGTACGCCAATGTACAATACCCCTGCATGTTTGACAAATGCTGATGTATACAGTACTCTCTGAAGATCATACTTGGTGGTTGTATGGACTGTTGTTCAACTATTACCTAGTGTTTGCCTAGTCCACAGGAATTAAGTAGGCACAGACTAATTTGAGGATGAAAGAACTGGAGAATAAAACATACTATTGTAGGAAATGCAGTGGAGAAAGGAGGAATGCTTTTTATGATCCTCTTTTTCCTCCCTCAAGCTTTTGAGTGTTTTTGTGAATTGGTGGGTGGTTTGGGACATGTGATTGGTGGGGGTATTTGAGACAGAGGCGGGGGAAGACAGTGGAAGCATATTGCTGCTTAATGGCAGACCAAAAGAGCAGTGAACAGGGCTGAATGGGGAGTGAAGAAGATTGAATGAGTCTGCACATGCGATGCACTTCCAACAGTGCCCGCCACATCGTGCAGGCTCAATAACTGATGGTTACCAGTATTACGGTTGTGGTGGCTATTATCATTCACCCATTGAATGACCACACCCAGCAGAGAACAGGCTTTCTTGTTGAAAGAGCCTTTGAGCAGTGTTTTGGTTACATCTCCCTGCATCTGGCAGCGAGAGAGTGCATGACATAAACATTAAGTTTCTGCTGTTAAGAACTGTCACAGGCGGCGTCCCCATGGTGGCCTTTGAGGAAGCAATGCTGCATCTCGGAGTTGAGGGAATTCGCTTACCATCAGCCTCTCTCACTACCACTGTGAAGTATTTCACGGCTCCATTGGTGTCGCTGAACCAGCTGCAGTTGAAAGTAAAGTTGATGGAAGATTTGCTAATTAGCACGTCCTTTTTATTCACACGGATATGCGGAGGTGGAGGAGGTGGGCCTGAGGAAGGGTGGAGAGAGAAGCAAGAAGGGTCACATATAAACAATATGTAAGGTGTTGATACATGCTGTGTGTGTGTGTGTGTGTGTGTGTGTGTGTGTGTGTGTGTGTGCACACGCATTCGAGTGCCTGTATGTAATCAAGAAAACCCCTCTCCTGAAGGGAGTGAGCCTGAAGTGATGTGCCAGAGGCACACTAAACATAAAGAAAGAGGCAGCTCCATGGGCCCTCTACTGTATCGGGCAAAGTGAGGTATTTAAATACTACCTCATTTAGGGATTTTAAGATCTTTTAACTTGTCTGCTGCCAGGGTACCTTACACAGAGAAACGTTTCCATCTCCCAGAGCCTTTTAGGCCCTCCAAGTGACCAGACACGCCAAAGTGGAAGTGAACTGTATGCCAGTGAACAGCGTGACAAACATGTCAGTGGACACCGCACACCTCCGGGGATACTCACGGTCTATCATTGTGATGGTGCTGTCTTCCACCACCTCACTGGTCACGCCAGCTGACTGCACCTTGATGGACACCAGGTATCTCTTATGGGGCACAAGCATCATAATGCTGAGCAGAGATTTTTCCTTCTCCAGCTTTCTGGAAAACTCAACTTCCTGAGTGTCCATTTTCCGGCATTCAATGCTGTACCCGTCAAAGTCGGAATCAGGAGGGATCCAAGAGCAGGCAATGGCCGTGGAGTTCTGAGGCCGGCAATGTAGGTTTTGGATTTTGTCTGGCTCTAAAGGAGAGAGAGGAAGGGACACTTTTCATAACTCTGTGATGATCCCAAAATGCCTCTGAGAAGAAACTGATATACATTTCACTTTTAAAATATTTTTCTTTACAGAAATGGCCCAGAGAAACCAAGATGGTGGCATAGGTAAACGCCTAACTGCAGCCTCACACAACCATAAAAACAAAACAAAACAAAACAAAAAAACCCCTAAAATACAAAATGGACATTATCCAGAACTACAGGAAAGTTGACTGACTGGAAATTCTACAACTAGAAAGGAAAGAGAAAACTGGAAGGAAAATCAGAGGAGCTGTAAAAGCCTAAGGTACGGAGACATGGTGCAAGAGCGGGGAGAGGACGGAGTTGGAGAGGAAGGGGGTGCCTGAGTGCCTGGTTGGCATTCCCTAGCGGGAAGGAGATAAAAGCTCCGGACTGTGCTGAGCTCCAATTCCGACTGCACTGAACCCCAGTTCTAGAGCAGATCCTGGGGACTCAGGCGCATATGGAGGGAATCTGGGCTGTAAGGTGGAAACTCAGGGGAGCAGTGAAAGGAAGAGCCCGAAGGCACGCACATTGCGCACAGAGGATGGACTGTTGACTGTGCAGCTGGATTACCCTAGCAGGAAGGAGACAAAAGCTCTGGACTGCACTGAACTCCACTTCCAACCCCACTTCCAACTGCACTGAACCCCAGTTCCGGGCTCATTGGGGGGAGAAACTAGATTGTCTGGTAGTGGGCAAAACTCGAGGGCACCTTTCTCTCAGAGGTGCTTGCAGCAAGTACTAAAGCAGCGAGTACCAAAGGACACTGAGGAACACAGACTCAGGAACCTCATAGGGCGAGGCTGACAGGAAACCAAGGCTGAAGGCTCCACCCTGAAACTCCGCCCCATCCAAGCTGAGGCTTTTGCAGTTTTCCAAGTCTAGTTGAATAAGGCTGTCTCTTGGCATAGACATAGCTGAGCCTCACAACCAATTGGCCTGGAGGTCAGTTCCTCCCAGTGATACCAACAACAATCAAGAGTTAACTACAATAAGGCTGTACACACAGTCCACAAAGGGTTGCACCAAGAGTGTCCACCTCAGGTAACTGGAAGGCTGACCCACTGAACCATATAGGACACCTTGACACACAAAGCCACCATACCAACTCAAGGAAGCTGCAAAAATGCTGAGACAAGGAAACAGATCACAAATGAAAGAAATTGAGGACAAAAAGAGACTGGATATAGAGTTCAAAACCATGGTTATAAGGTTTTTCAAGAATTTCCTAGAAAAGGCCAATAAAATAAAGGAGACCTATGAGGATATGAAAAGGGATAAACTAGAAATAAAGAATACATTGTCTGAAATAAAAAATATTATACAGAGTCCTAAAAACAGAATGGAAGATAGCAAGAATCAAGTCAAAGATTTGGAACACAAAGAGCCAGAAGACACTCCTTCGTAGAAGCAAGAAGACAAGAGAATCCAGAAAGTTGAAGATAATGTAAGACACCTCTGGGACACCTTCAAGCGAACCAACATCAGAATTATGGGGATCCCCGAAGGAGAGAGAGAGCAAGATACCGAAAACATATTGGAAGAAATAGTGACAGAAAACTTCCCCCACCTGGTGAAAGAAATAGATTTACAAGTCCAGGAAGCGCACAGAACCCCAGACAAAAGGAATCCAAAGAGGACCACACCTATACATATCATAATTAAAATTCCAAGAGCAAAAGACAAAGAGAGAATCTTAAAAGCAGCAAGAGAAAAGTTCCTCTCTCCTTCCTGGTCTTGGGATATTTTAGTCTTTCTACCTGGAATATTTTCCACTTCTTTCCCCATCTCTTCCTGGTGGATCTTACTCTTTCCTTAGGTTTTGATTTGGATATTTCTTCTTCCCATAAGCTTCCTTGCATTGGTCAATGCCACTACTGTGGGTTTCTATAGTGCCAAATGCTCCCTTTGTCACACCCAAATGAAACTGCTCTTAAAGATGGTTCCTCCCACTAGATTGTAAGCTCCATGAGATTATTTCTTTATTGTTCATTGTTGCTAGTATATGAATAAATAAACAAATCTATATATATATATATATAATTCTGCCTGAATTCAATCTAACCAATTCCATGTAAAAATGTGGATTTAAACCAAGTCCGGTTGGAATTAGATGTTGAAACACATACTTCCTCCTCATTCCATTTGAGAACCGAGAGTAGCAAAACATGTCATACTTGTCCTCACAGATCCAGAAACTGGTCTGCTGTAGGTCTTCCAGGAGTCTCCGCTGACAGTCTTGACACTGAACTGATAGGATCTCCCTGGACGAAGACCATACACGATGCGTCCCTCTGATTTTCTGTTGCTGTAGGGGTTGAAGACTGTGATTGCATCTCTGGGTAACCACTGCACCTCAAAGTCGTCGTAGTCTGTCCAGTCTGGTGGTCCCTTCCAGGTGATGGCCAAGGATGTGTTTGCAACATCAGCAAATGACATAAGACTGGGAGGACTTGGGGCTGTATGCAGGAGAGCATGAAAAATCATGTAATCACTTCTATGCAAATAAGATATGCAAATATCTTACATACATATGCAAATAAGATAGTTGAGTGACATTGGACATTCTTTAAATGTATTTTGTAGGAGGAAATAATAAAATAATAGGAGCTTTACTATGTGGAAGACACTGTCCTCAAGTGTTTGATGTACATTTTCTTTCATTTTAATAACCAGAGCTTCCTTACTAGAGTGTGCCCTGAATGGATGTGCCCTGAATGGGTTACAAGTGTGCAAAGGTATTGATACTATCATATTTTGAGTTGTGAGGACCAAAATCCACAGATTATGTCCAATTTCATATGTCCCTGTCCACTGATCCCAGATTGGCATACAGGTATATTACTGTTATCTATATGTGCCTAAGAAAATTTTTTAAAAAAATTAGAAAGCACTACTCATAGCCATACAATGATGATGTATGTGATTATCCCCATTCTACAGACAAGAAAAATAGGGGCTTAGAGATGCTCAGTGACCCACCCAGTTTCACTTAAGTCAGTGGCAGAGTTAAACTAAGGACCTAGATCATTTTAAACAAAGTCTGTTTCCTTTATCCACTGTACCATTGTGCTTCCGCCCCCACCCCCTCTTCAGGGGTTAGCACATGGCACAGCCTTATTGCTTATGTTTCTTCTAATTAAAACCATAATTAAAACATATTTTTAGTCCTGGCTCAGATAGCTTAGTGGATTGAACTTCATCCTATGTACCAAGAGGTCACTGTTAGATTCCCAGTTAGGGCACATGCCCAGGCTGCAGGCTCCATGCCCAGAAGGGAGTGTGCAGGAGGCAGCCGATGGTTCTCATCAATGTTCTTCTCTTCGTCTCCCTTCCTCTCTCTCTAAAATCAACAAAAATATATTTAAAAACAGCAACACCACCAACAAAACAAAACAAAAAACAACCCATGTTTTTGGAAGCTACTTCCCAGCAGTACCCATGGGCACCTGGGCTTCTTACCTGTTCTGCTCTGCCCGGTGACCCTGTTGCTGAGCTCTCCACTGTGAGTTACCACACACAGCGTGTACTTCCTTCCAGGAACAAGGCCATGAAAACGCCACTCCGTCAGGTCCTTTTCTTTCCAGTTTTCCTTCTTGGTGCCATTGGGATTGTAGAGAATTAGCTCATAGAAGTCGAAGTCCCCAGGGGCTGGACTCCAGCTGAACCAGAGACTGTCTGTCATGTTCCGATTGGATCCCTTGAGGTTACTCACAGAGGCTGGGACTGAAACAGAGGGAACGCCCTTACCAAAAACAAAACAGAAACAAAGGCATTTTGGCCCACAGGTGAAAACATGCGCTGCATCGGGCATATAGGTGAATAGCTCCTATTGTAGAGTCAGACCGTACCTACATTTCAGCTCACTCGTGTTTAGGAGAATGTGGTGCAAATTAAAATAGAACAAAACACAACAGGTCGTGATTTTTGTATGCTTGCCACATGAACCCTACTGGACATATAAAATAAAATAATCAGAAATTATTAATTAAAACTGGCCAAGTACCTTATACTTGAACTCATAAAAGGCCCTAAAAGTGTTCACAGAAGGTCCCAGCCCTTGCAGTCAGGCCTACGTCCCTGTGGCCGCCGTACCATAACATACCTCTCTGAGTCTCCACTTCCTCTCCAGTTTTTAGGTTCTTAGTTCTCTCATGCTCTTTCTCACCACTACCTTTATTAACAGTCGCTTCTACATTTGTATAAATTGGTTGTGCTGGCACCTGTTCCATGGCTATTTGAGCATCATCATCATTTGAAGAATGAAGACTATTGTCTCTAGTTAGAGGAACTGGAAGCATTAACATGTGGAGCAAAGACTGCCCTGGAAATGGTAACATGTAGGCAAGTCTATTCACGGTTTAGGCTCATCTGCTTGCTCCGTTTCATTCCTTTCAAAAGACAAATGTAGGCCGAAACCAGTTTGGCCAAGTGGATAGAGCATCTGCCTGCAGACTGAAAGGTCCCGGGTTCGATTCCGGTCAAGGGCATGTACCTTGGTTGCGGGCACATCCCCAGCAGGGGGTATGCAAGAGGCAGCTGATTGATGATTCTCTCTCATCGATGTTTCTAACTCTCTATCACTCTCTCTTCCTCTCTGTAAAAAATCAATAAAATATATTTTAAAAGATTTAATAATAATAAAAAAAAGACAAATGTGGGACTTGTGTTGGGCGTCTGGAGTGTGCTGTTCACATGGCTGCCCTCAAGTTTCAGCTGAAATGCCTGCTCTGTCTAGTTTCTTGTCCTGCCAAGTTGTTCCCTGTCACAACGTCGTACTGTTTATTCCCTTCACAGAATTTCAGGTGTTCCAAAATCATCTCCCTTTAAAATCTACTGTCCCCTGTTCCCTGCCCCTCTCCATCCACTAATGTAGAGCTCAGTGAGGTCAGGGGCGTCATTTGTTTTGCTCACTGTCATATTCCAGCATTGAGCCCAGTGTGTGGGACACAACAAAAACTAGTGTCAAATGAAAATAATTTTGAATAGAAAAATGAGAGAATAGGCTCAAATTATGCAAGAAGAGAAGAAGGTCCAGATTCATATTTGCAGCCCAGAGAGATGTTTCTCCCTCTTGTTTTTCCTGGAACTCTTGGTGTTCACTTCAGTCAGTGCTGTGGTTTTGATTCCCAGCAGTCTTTGCTTATTGGTCCCATTTATAGTTGTCTTTCTCGGGACCTGCCCTCTACTCCATCTATGTCTTGTAGAAAGAATAAGGGCACAGCTTGGGTTATAAATAACCCTCTTGAAAGTAGAGGAACCAGATTCATTTCCTTCCCCCCCCCCCCCCCCATCAATTTATGAGGTAAACAAGTGGAGGCGACAGAGCAGAAGCCAGTGCAAAAACTATAATAAAAGATTTAGGGTTAGAAAGCCTGAAGGTCACAAATTTCATATAAAGCTATACCCTGGGTAGACTAGCGACTATTGGGATGATTTCCCTGCTATCCCTTACTGTGTGGGTCCCGGTCTTACCTGTTCTTCCGAATATGAAAGACTCATTAGACAGCTCCCCACTGTGAGTTACTATCACCATTTTGTACATTCGGCCTTGCAGTAAGTTCTGGAAAGAAAAGCTCTGGACTTGTGGGTCAACTTGAGCTCTGTCCTGAAGAGTTCGATCTGGGTTGTACAGAAAGATGTTGTACCAGTTGAACTCTCCCTCTGAGGTGGTCCAGGTGAAGGACAGGTGTCTGGTGGAGTTCTCTGTGATCCTCAGGTTGGTGACAGCTGCTGGCACTGGAAAAGTCGAGGAGCAAGAGAGTGAGATTGAGTTTTGGCATGTCCTTACATAGCCTAGCGTGGCGCCTGGATGGGCTCACGCAAGCAATAGTTCAAAACACATGTTCCCTGCCTTTAACAAATATTGACTTCATGGAGACTTTATAGTAAATACATACATCTAATTATTGATGCTGAAACTGTTCACTTAAAAACAAAAGAACAAGGAAAATACGTAATGGGAAAGTATCTTCAAATATATTTTTGGGGGTATATAATAAATGTTAATCTGACCTGTGTGACTAAATGTCTTTCTAATATTAAGAGCTATATCAGAGATAAAACAAAACAAAACAAAAACAAAACTTGTCTCTGAATGCCGTCTGAGAGCTAGGAAATGACCATGAGAGGGAAGGACTGTGGGGAGTCAAGACTGGGTGGGAAAGAAAGGAAAAGGCAGACAGAAAGAGAAAATTAGAATCAGGGATATAAGAAAGAGAAGTGGGAATAGGTTCTCCCCTAAAGTCTCTGGAAGAAACACAACCCTGCGAACACCTTGATTTCAGCCCCATAAGACCTATCTTCAGATTCCGACCTGCAGAGCTATAATATAATAAGTTGATACTGTTTTAAGATGCTAAATTTGTGGTAACTTACTCTAGCAGCCATAGGGAACTAATAGAGACAGTTTTCGTGAAAAATCTAAATTGGAATATGGTGGGCTGACAATTGTGCCCACAGGCCCGCTGATGTGGATGTGGTCAACCATGTCTCCATTCCTACGGTGTCAAGAAATATAAGTGATCTCCCCATGTTGCTTCATCCCTCTGAGGCTGCTGTTCTCAAGGAATAGCAGACAAGGAGCCATCTCCCCCAAAACATCAGGCTGTGTGAATTACCTGTTCGGCCTTCTGTCTGGGCTTCCTTGCTAAAGAGGCCTCCGCTGACAGTGAGGATCTGTATCTTGTATTTCTTTCCTGGTGTCAGGTCTTCAAATTTGTGCTGCTTCGTGGTGGCTGGTTTTGATGTGTTACTCAGAAGAATCCCATTTTCATTTAGAAGTAGGATATCATATCTCTCTGCCACGCCGATGGCTTTTTGCCAATTTACTATTAAGGAATGACTGCTGTATACATTGTCTGCAATTACTCCCTGGACAGATGCTGGGACTGCAAAGGAAGAAAAGAAGCAGGTTTTATCATTTGGGATAAAAGTCTAAAGTATCTGCAGATAGAAGGTGATGCCGCATTATTGCATTGACACTTTCCATGTGCCCTTAGGAGGAAATATTTCTTGGCCTGAATTTCTTGTAGGACTGCTTTGATTTTCCATTTCTTTCTCTGAATTTAGACAGGTTCTTGAAGTCAAACAAGAAGAGTAATTAATAGAAGTGACACTGATAAATATGCAGAGTGATGTATATTATTTTTCTAGAGAGTGTAAGAATGCTGAACAAATTTACCTCCAATGAATATAGTTTGGAATATATAGTTGCTTGTTTAGACATTTATTCCAAAGATTAACTCAAGTCAAAGCTTCAAGCTTTGACCTTAGTAGTAGTATATAATAGTGTTTATACTAGGGCTCTTGATGTGAAAGGCAAAACAGTGTTACTTGTTAATAATATTTTCTGTCTTAGGCTCATATTGCAGACCTGTCTTCTATTTTTGCAAATAACATCTTTCTCTGGATGTTCCACAGATGTCCAACTCTCAAGATGCCTAAATTGGAATCCTCATCTCTCTCCCACAATTTCCTTACTGTCCTTTGATTCTATCTCTTGTCTAAGTCGGAAACTCTTACCCTTCTACATATAATTAATCATTAATCTTTTAATTTCTGTCCCCTAAATCTTATTTCTCTTGGATCTCTCTACTTCTCACCTTGTCTGATACCACCACCTTAAGACAATATCATCTCTCTCATACATTATTACAAGTCACTTGACCAGTTCCTTTGATTCCTTATCTCTCAGTTTCAAACTACACATGTATCTAGCATATTCTCATAGTCCATCCATGCTGATGACCCTTCAATGGCTCTCCATAATTCTAAACACCTTCACAAGGCATACAAGGCCCTTCACAATTTGATTTGTCTACTTCCTTGGCTACATGGCTCACATTCTTCATTCTAGCATACTAAACAGTGTAAGGGTCCCCAGTGTGCTGAGTTTTTGCTTCCTCAGGATGACTTCCTAGTATCTGTTTAACTATTACTTCCTCCTGGAAGCCTTCCCTGACTCTTTCTGTTTGCTCCTATAGTACCCCATATTCATTTCTATTTTAGCACTTACCTTGTTATACTGTCATTGCTTTTTACTTATTGGTCTCCTTCACTAGATTATAAGTTTCTTGAGGTCAAGGGCATTACCTTGCTACTGAATTCCCATTTTCTAGCACAGTGATTGACACATGGTGGGGAATATGTCAATTGGAGACATAGTAAGGCTCAGGCCCCACAACTAAATAAATGGTTATGAGAAAGGAAGACACCTAAGAAGTAATGTGTCACAGTAGAGAGAGCATGAGGTTTGGAGACAGACAGATCTAGATTTTAAATATAGCTCTAGATCTTATTACATGTATTTAGATAATGTTTCATAAACTTTCTAGCCTTACTTTCCTTATTGTTGAAGTAGAGATGATGATCCTCTACCAGGTAGTGTGACTAGAGATAACTTTAAACTAGAGGCCCAGTGCGTGAATTTGTGCATGGGTGGGGTCCCTTGGCCTGGCTGGCAATTGAGGTCTATCAGGGGGTTGGCTGGCCAGGGGGAAGGACCCAGGAGGTTGGCTGGCTGGCCTCCTGATCAGGGCCTATCAAGGGAGGCTGGCTGGCAGGGAGCAGGGACTGTGGGAGGTTGGCTGGCCAGCCCCTCGATCAGGGCCCAGATAGAGGGCTGTAGGAGGTTGGCCAGCCGGAGTGGGAGGAGCCATGAGAGGTTGACTGTAAGAGTGTACTGACCACCCCGGGGGGGAGTTCCTACACTGAGCATCTGCCCCTGGTGGTCAGTGTGCATCATAGTGACTGGTCAACCGGTTGTTCTGATTGTTTAGTCATAATAGTCACTTAGGCTTTTATATATATTCTAGAGGCCCAGCATACAAAATTGTGCATGAGTAGTGTCCTAAGCCTAGCCTGCAACCAGTCCCTTCCGCCTGCTCGCCAGTCCCCAGTCCCACCTAGCCGCCACTCACCGTGCTGCCACCCACCCCAGTTCCTGTGGTTCCCCTCCTGTGGTTCCCCTCCATTCGCCACCCTGCGATTGGAAACTGCAGGCAGGGGGGGAGGGACTGAGAGGTGGTCAATGCACCTTACAGTGACTGGTCAAGTGGTCGTTCCAGTCATTACGCAATTATGGTCACTGGACTTTTATTATGTAGGATAGATGTCTGGCATGTAGCAGGCGCTTGCTGGTGATTTTTGTTTTGAAAGTAACATATTAACAGTGATAGTGATATAAGTAAACATATACATTATTCATGGATTTATTGTTTTTTAGCTATCACAAGTGAGGTTGATGGCATAGGTTTATTTTTTTCTTAAAAAGGAATTTTGAGAAAGGGATAATATTTTGAAAAATGCATAATTATAGAAGTCTGCTTGTTAACATTTTAAAACCTTTAGCAAGTTAACAATTTTATTCAAATGATTTGGTTCCTAATTACCTTTCATTTGTTTTTACAGTCTCCATTAAGAAAGAAAAATGTAAAGAAATATGAGAAAAGCTCTTAAAACCATATTGAATTGTACAAATTTAGGTGGTTTTAAATTTGGGTATTTTTGATTTGTGAGTTACTAAGCACATCCATTGTCCCATTATAGAGACCAACCCGGCCCTTCTCCAGATGGACGCTTACCTGTCCGGCCGAGCGCGTCTATCTGGTTCCTCAGGGACCCACTGACTGAGGCAACCACGATCTGGTACTGCTCTCCAGCCTCCAGCCTGTGGAACGTGTGCTCGGAGATGTGCTTGGGAACAGTCTGAGATTCAACCTTTTGGTTCTGCCTGAATGCGGACACTGTGTAGGAATCCACATCGCCCCCACCAGGAGTCCAGTTCACCGTCAGGCTATCTGTCGCCCCGTTGGGAGAGACGTGAATATTTTTAACAGTGCTAGGAACTGAAAAAGAAAACAAATTAAAAAGTCATTACTTAGAGAATGAACTGTGGAAATTTCAACAAAAGTTTTTGTGCTTCTTTTGTTCTGGCATCTACTGAACGCATACAGATAGAAAAAAAACTAGTATCAATTTATCATCTTTCTCTGACTCTTCTGCCTGAACTGAAGTTAATGAGGGAAGTTTAGAGTGGCATCTCAGCCAGTGAGTAGAAGTGAATGATGCCAGTAATAGAGCAGGGGGCTAGGTTGCCTTGGTCCAAGTCTTGGTTTTCTCATTCACCAGATGTGGGACTACAGGCAAATTGCTTAACCTCTGTAAGTTTGTTTCCTCATCAGAAATATGGTAATAATACCGGTAATAATAGCAACTATCCCATAAACTTGTGAAGATTGAACAGAATGTATGTGTAAGGTGCTTTGCTGTGGGTCTGATTCATAGTAAACTGTTAATAAACATTAACTATTATAGCAACACTACGAATAAATTTCCAAAGTGATACCCAAAGCAACAAAGATATTTACACTTGTAGTACAGTTGATCGTTGAACAAGATAGGGGTTAGGGGCACTGACACTCCCCCTTTCTTATGCAGCTGAAAGTGTGCATATAACTTTGATTCCCCCAAAACTTAATTGCTAGTAGCCTATTATTCATCGGAAGTCTTACCAATAACATAAACAGTTGATTAGCTCGTATTTTGTATGTTATATGTCTTATATACTATATTACTATAGTAAAGTAAGCTAGAGAAAAATATTAAGAAAATTGTAAGGAAAATAAAATACATTTATAGTGCTTACTGTATGTATCAATACCGTAAGATGAATTGTCTAGTTCAGTGGTTGGCAAACTGTGGCTTGAGAGCCACATGTGGCTCGTGAGCTGCGGTTTGCCACTCTGTTGACTAATGAGTTTGCTGACCACTGGTCTAGTTGTCAGCATCTACATCAATACTGTCTTATGTGACACAAAACTCTGTAAATGTTATACACACTACTAAGAGAAATGAGAAAATCCAGTGAAAAAATTAATATTATTTACAGGTGTAATGATTCATTCATTGATAACGAGGAAACAGAAATATGATGGTTTTAGGGTAGCCTAGAATAACAGATATCACTGCTTCATGATAGTAAGAAAATAAAAATAATTTCCGATATATCTATTGAAAAAAATCTGCATATAAATGGATCCATGTAGTTCAAACCTATGTTGTCCAAGGGCCAACTGTACACTGGTATAACTACCTTGTTTTCCCGAAAATAAGACCTACTTACAGGTTTCCTTCTGAGTGAAATATAAGGCATCCCCCCGAAAATAAGGCCCCCAGGATTCAGTTTGTCTGGTTTGTGTTGACAACTACCGTACTACCATACTGTATACAGGTAATAAATTTCCTTTATTTTCATTTAACAATAAATGTGTACCGTATTCTTCTTCATGGAAAAATAAGACATCCCCTGAAAATAAGACCTAGCGCATCTTTGGGAGCAAAAAATTAATATAAGACACTGTCTTATTTTCGGGGAAACAGGGTAGTCAGGTTCAAGATGCATATTTTCAATTACCTGTGAAGCCCTCGATGAAAGCTGACTGCTGTACATCTCCACTGATCGTCAACACGAGAATTTTATACTTGCGCCCTGGTGTTAGGGAGGTGAAGCGATACTCGGTTGCGGTGTTTCCAAGGTGAAAAGAAGGAAATACTTTCATGTCATTGAAGAGCAGTTGAATCTCATACTGGTCGACATCCCCATCAGCTCGTGACCAAGTCACAAGAAGGTCTTCAGTGCTTCTGTTCCGCAATGTTAGATCCTTCACAGGCTCTGGGACTAGGGAGGAGTATTAGAAGACACTTCAGGAAAGTGACTGATCAAAGTTTACCTACACAATAATTTATGAATCACATTCAAGGAACTGGTAAACATCTCCCTTTCCCCACATAAGCCACTTAAATTACTTCATGCATAATTAAACAAGAAAAATTGAAAAGCAACTGCTAAAACTGTAGTTATTTTCCTGACATAACTCTTATATGCTAAGTGTTGGTGGAATCTAATTGTAAAATGAGTTATGATCTCAATCATAAGATAAAACAAAATGTCCAGAACTTTAAATGTCACAATGCAAGAGGACAGAGAAGAAAAATGGGACATTTGGCCTTCTTGCTTGCCAAGTCTACTTGCCTTTATCTTCCAATAAATATCCTATAATTGTAGGCCATGGCTCGGCTAAACGATGTTAGTGCTGAGTGAGACTTACTGGGAATGTAATTTATTGATAACTAAGTAGAGAAAATTCAAAGTTCAGATAAATTATTTACTAGGTAGTCAAGACCCAACAGACCATCAAATTTTGCAATCTTTCCACTTACTTGTTCTCCCATTCCCTTGTTCGCTGGCTTCGTATTGTCCACTTTTTGTGCTAACAGTGACACTGTACAACCGTCCGGGAACCAGCTTAACAAATACACACTCGTTTTCAGACTTGGGAATGTTTTTCGTTTGAATGAAGTTGTTTTTGTTTTTAATGGTGACTTCATAGTGATCCAAGTCTCCTGTGGCATGCACCCAGGATACCTTTAAATAGTCACTCCTGGCCGAGTTGCTAATACTGACTCCCTGGACCTTGTTAGGCACTGAAAACAGAAGAGAGAACTGCTCAAGATTTACTGATTCTTAGTGAGCAATTGATCACAGATGACAACCTGGGACATGAGAAAGTGAGGAGATTTTTTATTGTGTGCATGTTAAGTAAAAGTCTTAGACCTTTAAACCACACATTTCTTAAGGGAAAAGACTGTTATATGTGGGAATGATTAAATGGATTTTTTAAAAAAAAATCTGATGAATTAATTCTAATCCTGTTTTCAGCCTACACAGAAGGTCATGTACAAAATAGAACATTAAACATGGTAACTGATTGTTAATATGAATGATGGTGACGATATTAGTAATTTCAACATACCTTGGTGATTCAAGACATGATAAAAAGTCACCAAGAAGAGTATAAACAATCCAAAAGAAAAGTGGAAGAGGAAACACATATGATTAATTAATACATGAATATACGTCCAGCATCATTGTTGATCAAGGGAATATAAGTCTGGGCCATGGAAAAATATATCTTAAATAGATTTGATCAATAAAATTAAAAAAGCTGATAAAACCAAATGTGAGAGAGAATCCCCATCCACAGGAGAGTAGATGAATGAACTGCTATATAGCAGTCATAATTAATTTATTCTTAACTCAAAACACAAAAAATATAGATTTATTGCTCTTAACATTAAAATGCAAAATCTGAATGACTTTTATCAATATACTATTAAGTTAAAAAGACCTAGTCCCAAAAGATTATATACTTCATATTATATACATTTTTTATGTTTAAATAACTGACAATTTAAAGACCTATAATTTTAGAACAACAAATAATAAAATATGCAAGGTGGAAAGCAAGAAAGGGATGAAAATTGGAGTCAAGTTGATGACTATCTTGGGATCGACTAGTGAAGTGGGAATCACCTTATCTGACATAGATTAGTGTCAGGTTTCTAGTTTTTATTTCAGGTACATATTAACTTATTAAAATTTTTGTCTAAATTAACTTAACTGCCTAAAAATAAGAACCAAGAATCATGATTAATCCAATTTTGTGCACCTGAGATCCCCCCACCCCCATAAATATATAAACAAAAATACAATTCTGTGTACCTGTGGGTTTTTTTCTCAATTGATCAATCAATAAACACTTATTAACAGGAACAATTTAAAATCTGTATTTAGAGCATAATATTAAGGGTATTCTAATTTATCCTTTGGGCTGTATTTTAACTCAACAGTAGGTCATTACTATGTTGCTATAACTGGGTGTTATAAATACATGAGAAGGAGCATTGGAAAGAGGTATGAACTCAGACCCAGAGTACTAAACTTGTATCCCAACACTCACATGTCTTTTTAGGTCTGGGTGGCCTCTGTCTGTGTTTGGTAAATCAGGGATTTCTGCTCTAGCCACATGCCCAGCCTACGTCCAACCCTTCTCTCCCACTTGTGTGTGGAGAGGTATCTCATTAAATGCCAGTATTTTAGCATCTAAGCTACATTTTTCATGATGATTCTCACATCTACAAATGACATTACTATCCTTTGTTAGCTTACGTGTACTGGTTAGTTTTTGTAGTGGAATAAATCTCACCACAGATAGGTATGCTTTTTTTCAAGATATTTACCTGAAACCCATGACAGTGTTGCTAGAATTTAGTTATCACAGAGTTAAGGAGGAGAAATTCTGAAGTGATGTTGAGTGCATGGGTTAAGAAAGGTCAATGATCCAAGCAATTTAGTGAAGGCAAAGCAACTCCTATGGAAAGAAACATCAGGCTGAATACCATGCTAAGGCAATGAGGGGATCTCCAGGTGGACCTGGAGGTAATGTGTGAGACTCGCCTTGCTGCACGGTGAGGTGATGTGATACAGAATTAGAAATATTGATAGTTTCATCCGGAATGTAGAACAAGGACATTAGAAAAGGAAAGGGACGTTGAGACAGTTAGCTCAAATCAACAAGGCAGCAGCTCAGACATGACTCTCCAGTTGAACGGACTTGTCAGCGTTACTGGTTTGCCTGGATTAGTCTTGCACCAAATCCAAGTTCATGCTTTTTTCAAGAGGTGCTTTGAAAAAGGAATCATTTTTCTTGTGTTTAAAAACAATTTTAGCAAAAGGCCTTGCAATGTAAAGGTAAGATGCATAGGAAACGTTCATGAATTGATACTGAGGGGAAGCAAGGAGTTAGTCGTCGGTTGGCAGATCCTTTAATTTTTGGTGATTTTTTTTTAGGCTCCAAGTTGATCAACATAAGACACTGATACCAGGCTGCTTTGTGAATGGAAATCTGCTTTTTCAGATTTAAGACATTACTATTGATTATCAGTATATTTAGATTTTTAAATTGTTTGAGGGTAGGGAATATCTCTATATCCCTGACTAGTGCTTTCAGGGATCCCAAAATGTAATGGAAATAGTGCCAGGGGGAGGTTGAACTTGACTACTGGTCAACCATGTGACTATGGAAAAGCCAGTTTCTCTCTGGGACTTTATCTCCAACTGAGATGGGATTAGATTGTTCTGCAAACACTTACAAAGCTAGCATTATCTAACAATGTAAATCAGTGGCTCTTGATCATTTTTGAGGTCACATAAACTATGAGAATATGAAAGAAACCATGCACTCCCCCCTAAATGTACATACCTTCCCTATCCCCAACAACTTCAGGGATGATTTCTGTGATTACTGAATTACTAAAGTCTACACATGGACCACCAGGTGAAAATCCCTGATCTAAATGAATTCTGATTCGTCAAACATTTGAGTGCCTACTAGATTCAGACCATGTGTGAAGTCATAGGATATTATTAATTGTTCCAGATCCATATAGATAAACTAACATTTTAAAATTCAAATATCAACTCATAGCTCAGCAGGAAAGATTTGACAAATATTAATGTCAACCTTAAGCAGAAATCTCAGATGTAAACCCCAGGAAGCAAAATCATATTGTGGCCCTGGCTCATGTGGCTCAGTTGGTTGTCATAGGCCCCTGCTCCAAAATGTTGCTGGTTCCATTTCTGGTCAGGGCACATGCCTGGCTGCAGGTTCAATTCCCAGTAGGGGGCCTGCAGGAGGCAGCCAATCGATGCTGTATTCTCACATGGATGTTTCTCTCTCTCTCTCATTCTCCCTTCCTCTCTAAAACAAAAAAAAAACTTCTTAAATATATATATATATATATAGGGGAAATGCTAGCTGTCTAATTTTAGCTCTTTCCAGCCCAGCAGAAACCTGGCATTCATTGCCTTTGCTAAAATTTTGTTCCTAGTCCCAGAACTATAAAGGTTCACATTCTCACCCTGTGTAAAAAAGGATGAACAGTGGTCTTAACCAATAGACATTTCAGGATAAAAAACTTAGTAGAGAAAGATAAATATCACATGATCTCACTCATTTGTGGAATATAATGAACAACATAAACTGATGAACAAAATAGAGCCAGAGACAGAGAAGCATTGAACAGACCGTCAGACCTCAGAGGGAAGGCAGGGGTTGGGTGGTGGGGTGGGTAAGAGATCAACCAAAGGACATATATGCATGCACATAAGCATAAACAATGAACACAGACAGTAGGGGTTGAGGGCATGTGCTGGGGGGGGGGGGTGGGAGCAGCCAGGGAGGGATCAATCAGGGAAAAAAGACATATGTAATACTTTAAATAATAAAGAATCTAAATTTAAAAGAAAAAAGAATTTAGAAGGCTCTGGAGTCATTCAAAACTGGGTTTAAATATAGGATTTTAAATGCACTGGTTAGTTAACAAGTTAAGCAGTAGCCAAGTTACTTAACCTTAATTTTGGTTCCATGATCTCAAAAATGGGAATAATAGCCCTATCCAGTTTGGCTCAGAAGTAGAGCTTCAGCACTTGGACTGAATGGTTGAGGGTTTGATTCTGGTCAAGGGCATGTACCTCGGTTGCAGGCTTCATCTCCGGCGTGTGCAGGAGGCAACCAATGTGTCTCTCTCACATTGATGTTCCTCTCTCTCTGTCTCACCCACTCCCTTCCACTCTCTCTAAAAATCAGTGGGGAAAAATATCCTCAGGTGAGAATTAACAACAAAATAAAAAATTTAAAAAATGGGAGTAATAATAACAATTATTACCTCAATAAAGAATTTTTAAGGGTTAAGGTAGTTAACAAATATAAAGCCAAAAAGTACCCTCTAAACAGAAAAACCTGTTACTGTGTTTGAATATAATATGAATTCTAGCCATAAAAGTATTGTTCATCTTACTCTGACAGTAATTTCTCCTCACGTAGATCAAAATATGATAACTCTGTAACAATTTTGTGACCTCAGTGGCCTTTTCTTCCAGTATTACAGAAATATTGCAGATCTAAGATGTCTGAGCCACATAGTAAGCTGGGTTTTTTTAGAGCCTGTATCTTCTCATAGACTTACCGGTCCGATCTTGGCTGAAGGAATGATTTTCATACTTCCCACTCTTTGTAGTTATGGTCACATCGTAGAGGCGGCCAGGGGTGAGGGTGCTGAAGGAGCATTCGCTGACGGACTTGGCGATAATGAGGGACTGAACCACCGTGCCACCATGAGACAGGGTCACTACGTAGTTATCCACATCTCCTGGAGCTGGCAGCCAGGATATGCTGAGGTAGTCATTGCGACCAGAATTGTTTACCGTTACTCCACTCACACTGGAAGGGACTAGGATTTTAAAAGGGGGAGGATATTTTTAAAAGAAAGGCAAAATCAAAAGTTTGAATCATTTATCCTGGTCACAAAAAACAGTGTGAACTCAGGAGATCAAATCTGATTATAAGAAAGAGGTTAAGGCATGCTCTGGAAGCTGAGTGCTCTCACATCAGAAGGCAAAACAAAATGAAAATGCAAGACCTTCTGGACACTAGTAAGCCTGCAACCCTGGCATGCGTCCTCACCAGGAATTGAACCATGACCTCTTGGTTCATGGGTCAACTACTCAACCACTGAGCCTCATAGACTGCTGGCTGGACCCTACTGCATTTTTATAGGGTAGCTGTTCATAAAGTATTTTAAGTGGAGGCATTTTGATGTAAATGTGTCAGTATGTTCCCTATGTACGAAAGGGAACAAACATTCTAACAATCCAAATGAAAGAGTTTGAATCAAACTCATCAATAATGATGACTGAGTAAAATAGTAAAGAATGCAATCGCTTTTCTAGAAAGCTTAGGCCTGGGCATAGTTTTGATCTTGTGATGAACTTATTTATTCCTGGGGAATCTAATAACTAACACAACCAGAGGTGCTTTTTTTTCCCCTCTTTGCAAAGCATTTCCTGCCCTCTAGTGGCAAAAACAAACAAACCTAGAATCCTCTTCTGGAATCAACAAGTCTGGCAATTGGACCAGCTGTTGTCAGAAAGAGCTATTGTGGTGAGAATGGCCGTCTGGTGTCAACCATAATCATTGGCTTATTTTAACTGGGGCTGAGTGCCACGGACATTCACTGAGAGCTTATGATCTGCCAAGTGTACAAAGTGGAAAAGATGTGATGCCCTTCAGGAGTTCCTTGGCTAGAAGTAGTTTGCAAATTAATAACTATGGTATTGTATCAGAAATTAGTGCACAGTAAATAGTACTGCCCTTGATGGCTATCAGAATAAAGTTCTATAGTATATACAAATTGCATGATTGTTTTCATCATCAGTTAATTAACTTCAGTTAATTAAAAGCCTAAGTGACCATTAAGACCAGTGGACCTGTTGACTGGTTGTTATGACATGCACTAACCACCAGGAGGCAGATCAGATGCTCAGTGCAGGAGCTTTACTTATTTTTATTTTACCCTCTGGTGGTCAGTGTGCTCCCACAGCCAACCTCGCACAGTCCATCTCTGGCCCCTAGCCGGCTTGTCCCGATCGGCCCTGATTGGGACTGGGACATATGGCCACAATTGGCCCCAATCACTGCTCAGGCCACAGGACCCTACCCATGCATGAATTTGTGCACCGGGTCTCTAGTTTTCACATAACTGTCAATATCAATTCATCATGTGAGATTTGACATCAAATGACTCTCATGTCATCACAAAGGTTTTTCTGAGTCCTGTCACTTATTGGATATTTTAGAAAATTCAGAATTCATTGTCTCCAACTCATCCCTCCAGGCCCCCATTTCCATTCCTGGAAGAGCAACGTGTACCTTCTGGATGGTACTTGACTTTTAGGAAGATCATAAATTAACCTGTTTATAGAATATTTTAAAAATGGAACTCTGGAGGTCCATGTGTTCTTCTTACCTGTCCTTCCTTCCACCACCACTTGTCGGGAAGAAATCCCTCCGCTTACTGTTGTTACCACCACGGAGTAGAGACTGCCTGATTTGAGGGAGTGGAAGCTGTATGTGCTGGTCTCACTGGAGACACTTTCATTTTTGATGACCACATTTTCATGGATGAGTAAGACTTGGTAGAACTCTGTGTCTCCCACTGCCTGGGTCCAGTTAGTAAATAGGCTGCTGGTTGTCCCTTGGTTTGCCACATGCAAGCCAGTCACTTGGGCAGGCACTAAAACAGTAGACAGAGAGGGGAAAAAAACAGATGATCCTTAGTCACCCTAAGGAAGTGAAATAAAAATAAGTAAAATATGGAGACAGTCCTGAAGAGGCATATATATAAAATACATATATTTGTTATAGACTCTCAGCTCTATTTCCTGTGGCATATGGCAAACTACTCCCCCACAGAGACTACACTATTATGAACAAGCTGCCTATGTGGGAAATCAAAATCATTTTGGATCCAAAGATGAGATGACACCATGCCTATTAAAAAGTTTTGATTTAAAATTTTCAATAATAAAAGGCTGTTGTTTTTTTAAAAAATAAATATATTTTATTGATATTTTACAGAGAGAAAGGGAGAGAGATAGAGAGCTAGAAACGTCGATGAGAGAGAAACATCGACCAGATGCCTCTTGCACACCCCCTACCGGGGATGTGCCCGCAACCAATGTACATGCCCCTGACCGGAATTGAACCCGGGACCTTTTAGTCCGCAGACCGATGCTCTACCACTGAGCCAAACCGGTTTCGGCGAGGCTGCTGTTTTTGAAGATTGCTTACTTAATGTGATATTTATCTGCCCTTATCCCATTAGAACTGAAAAGCCACGCCATCTACCTGAGCTGATGGTTGTTATGGCTGGTATTGGGAAATCCATTCAACCTGATGATTAGGTTGTAGTCTAGAAACCCAGTTAATTCTTTACTGGCACATTCTCAAGAGAACTTTTATTAGTATACATGAAAATGTTACAATAATATAAATTATATTGTCATGTAATAATAACAACTGCTGTGTGCCAGTTATGGGCTCTATGCTTTATAGAGATTATATTGTGTGATACTCAAAACTCTATTAAGTTCATTTTATTATTCCCTTTACTGAGGAGGAAACCAAAAATCATAAAATATAAGTAATTTAGTTTATATTATAGTGCTAGCAAATTATTTTAGGTTTAAATCCTGATCTGTCTAACCTGTAACCCTAATTGGTACCTACTGTGATTTCTAGTCTATCCATTGACAAATCTCTCACACATCTTGAAGTTGGCACTTAATCAACATACATCTTCTCTGTGCCTCTTCCCTGAATTATGATAATCAAAGCAATTGACCCTGGAACAACTCTTCTCAGAATTCATTGACTTTTTGGATTCAGATACAAACATACTTATTGAACAATATTATTTTGGACAAAGATGGTCAAAATGTACAAGCTTCCAGTTATAAGATAAACAAACACTAGGGAAGTACAATATGATGACTACAGCTAACACTGCTATTTAATATATAAGAAATTTTATGAGAGTAAATTCTATGAGTTCCCATCACAAGGAGAATATATTTTTCCTTTATATTGTATCTATAAGAGAAGATGGATGTTCGCTGAACTTATGGTAAACACTTCACAGTATATGCAAATCAATCCATCACACTATCTGCCATAACCTTATAGTAATGTATGACAATTATTTGTCAATAAGGCTGGAAAAAACATTAATATACATGATCAGAAGGTTTAATTTTAATTCCAAATTTCATGTGTAAAGCAAAGGAATTAATATGTCAAAACAATTTGAAAAAGACGAACAAGAATGGAGGACTAACATAATCTAATGTCAAGACTTACTAGGAAGTGACAGTAATGAAGACAGTGTGATACTGGCAAAAGGACAGACACATAGATAAATAGAACATAATTGAGAGTCCAGAAATAGAACAGCACATGTATAGTCAGTTTATTTTTTTACAGTGATTCAAAGGCAATTAAGTAGAAAAAGAATAGTCTTTAATAAATAGGGCTGGAATTATTAGATGTTCATATGCAAATAATTAAACATTGACCCTTATCTCACACACATATAAAATTTAACTAAAAAGAAATTACATATCTAAATTTAAAACCTAAAACTATAAAAACTTTTAGGAAAAAAATTTGTGACTTTATCTTAAGCAAAGCAAAGATTTCTTAGATATGATATCAAAAGCATGATCTATGAAAAAAAAACCTTATAAATTATACATGAAAATTAAAAAAAATGTATATTCTGTAAAATACACTAATAAATTAATGAAAAGACACACCACCGACTGGGAGAGAACATTTCAATGCACATTTCTGACTAAGGGCTTACATCTGGAATAAAGAATTCTCCAAATTCAATTATACGAAACAAACATGGACAAAATATTTGAAAATATCTTCTTCCCTCAAGAAAATAAATGTATGGTAAATAAGTGTATGAAAAGATGCTCAAAACCATTAGTTATCAGGGAAAGGCAAATTGAAAACATGAGATACCACTCCATACTTATTAGAATGGCTAAAATTTAAGAAACCAAAAAAAAAACCACCGGCTGAGGGTAAGGAGGAACTGGTAATTTCATACATTGTCAGCAGGGCTGTAAAGTTTTACAACGACATTGGAAAACAGTTGCTTACAAAGTTAAACATATACTTATCATATGATCCAGCACTGTAAGCGGTAGGAATAATAAAAATGATCCTAAGTCTAAAACAATGTCTTGGACTTCCATTTCTGATAGGATGATGTCGCCCCCCTCCTCATCAACACAACTACATGTAGTGAATAAAACACAAAGATGTAAATGCATAAATGAGTTGTCAAGAAGGTAAGAAATTCTCAGAGACCTAAAAGTAAGTCAAAAAGAGGTAACTGGGTAACTGAAGTAGACTTTCATCCTGATGTCATCTTTTAAACATATATTTAAGCTTTGACTTTATATCTTTGCAGGATCTACAAAATAGGAGGCAAAGTATAGGACTTTCCTAGCTGAGGAACCTTGTAACATTAGAATCCTGAAACATTGCATTCTAAGTGCAAGTGAAATCAATATTCCCTTTTTATTTCCCACATCACCCAACCTCTTTAACAGGGATGGAAAAGAAAAACTTTTCTCAGAGAATTCATAATCTCAAGACAGCTTCAGTAAACTTGAAACTTAAATTCATAAGACCTGGATGATCAAAAGATCTCAAGGTAACAATTTAGATTAAAATAGGTCTGGGCTGATAGCAGTCCTATGTACCTGAAAGAATCAAATGTAAAGAAAGTTCTTTTTGAAACCCACTTTCAAACAGGGCATCAAAGACTTTCCACAGAATAAAATCCTAAAGTATGTGAGTTTACAGTAAAAAAAAGTCACAAATATTTAAGGAAGTAAAGTGCAATGAGCAAAAGGCAACAAACCCAATAGGCAACAGAAATGCACTTCTGAAGATTTCAAATAATTATTAGATATAAAATGTAAAATAAAAAGTGTTAATAAGCTTATAGCAATAAAGGAAGAGAATGGAAATATGACTAAAGAGAATCAAAGAAAATGTTTAAAAGTGAAAAACAAATCAATTATTAAAACTTAATGGGTAGACTTAAAAATAGTTTAGAAAGAAACACAAAAAGAATTAACGAACTAAAACAAAGAGCTGAGGAAATTAACCAGAATATACACACACACACACACACACACACACACACACATATATATATATATATATATATATATATATATATATATATATAATATTCTAGAATTTCAGTAGGAGACACAGAGGGGGGAATGGAGAAGAGGCAAGAGCAATATTAGAGAGTTAATAGACGAAAATTTCCAGGATTGATGAAAGATACTAATCTTCAAATACAAAAATCCCAATAATCTTAAACAAGAATAAACAAAAAGAAGTCTGTACTTAGATCATTACTGTGAAACAGCAGAAGATCCAAGGCAAAGAGCAAATCTTAAAAGCAATCATAGAAAACATAGACAACATTACACATAGAGAAATAAAAATTAGATTGACAGCTAACTTTTTAATGTCAACAATAAATTTCAGAAAGACTCAATTAATATCTTCATTGTACTGAGAGAAAATAACTTTCAACAAAATTACAACCCAGGGAAAATATTTTTCAAAGTTGATAATTATATAAAGACATACCCAGAAAAACAAAAGTGTAGAGAGTTTGTCAGTAAACAATTCAGTAAAGAAATCTGAAGGATGTTCTCTAAGATGAAGAAATGTAATACAAGATGGAATTTGAGATACAGGAGAAAAGATGAAGAAAAAATTGGTAAGTTGATGGGTTAATCCAAGGATACAATAATTTCATTTTTTTGTGGGGTTAAAAAAGAAGAGAGAAATAAAATACAGGACAACAATAGTATATAAACTGGAAAGGGAAGTCTTTGATGATGACCTTGCTTTCCATTTCACTTAGAAAATGAGAGTTATCAAAAGATAAATGCTACCACTACATCTATCTATTTGCTGTATCCACACCCATATATTCTCTTTCTCCCATTGGACTCTCAAGTTTTACTACTCATGTCCTTTCCAAAGCCAATTCTTTTACTAGTGCTAGAGATGCCAATACTCCTTGCTTTTTCATAGAATAATGACAACAATTCTTCCCTCTCTCTGGATAGCCTCACCATTCCTCTTTCTTTTAAAACATGTTGTCATTTATTCCATCATTAAAAAAAAAATCCTCCTTCCAAATATACTTTCTCTTTCAAATGCTGCCCTATTTCTCTGCTCTCCTTTGCAGCAAAACTCCTTGGAAAGGTTGATGTATGCTCTGTTTTAATTTTAGCAAAATAAACTCACAGTAAAGCAAAACATGAAACTATTAAAGACAAGAACTGAAATTAGTAAAACAAAAAACAGAAAGGATCCATAAATCAATTCCCAGTATATAAAAGGCATTCAGTGGACATTTATAAGTTGAGTGTTAAACAATTCAGCAAATAGGATACTTCTAAAGCCTAAAGTTTATAAAGAATCTTACCTGTTCTTCCTTTCGTTGAAGATGAATTTTTTAAGTCTCCACTTATACTGGTGACAGTAGCTATGTATTTTCGTCCGGGCACCAGGTCAGTAAAAGTGAATTCTTTGGCATCTTTGGGGAGTGACTTGTGGATGAGCAAGAGGTTTCTGTCTGCTAGTGAAATGATGTACTTTTCCCATTCTGCAACAGGGGTCTGCCACATGATGCCCAGTGAGGTTTCATTGGCATGTTTGACACGAAGCTGGAGGACAGCCATGGGGACTGAGGAAAAGCAATGGAGACTTGGGTCACTGACTGACTCAGAAACACTCACATGTTCTTTAGAGCTGTTTTCTTCCATCCAGAGAAGTATTCCAATTCAGCATTTCTTTTCTGAATGCTTATGAATATTAAGAAAAAATAAAAACTCATCACAAGATATTCTTTAATATAACAAAGAGAAATAAGGGTTCAAAATAATACTATTGGAAAATACGAGGTCTCTTATTTTTGGCCACCTAATACTCTATAAGTGCTTATGTCTTCATATGAATTCTATGGTTTGAAAATATTTAATTCGATCTTGTCATCCACAAAATCACAGAGTACTTTGGGAGGTCTAGCAGTGTCTGTTGCCTCCCTAGCTTGGAAAGAAAAAGTGATTTTTTCCTTCATTCCTAAGGGAAGAACACTGATGTGTTCATGAAAGAGAGAGTAATAATAATATAGCTGGTAACTAATAATAATAATAATAATATCTGACTAAAGACTCCAATTACCAAAATAACTGAAATTTCTTCCACTTTTTATTATTAAAACTTATAGGAGACATTGTTAAGAGCAAAGTGCTAATCCATAAAACACAATCAAATGTGCAAAATTATACTGTGAATTTTCTGTCCACCAAAGACATTTTCTGTCATCTCCTAGGAAAACAATGCCTTCTTCTAGAATCCCTCTTGAAGGATTTCTCTACTTGAAGAAGTGTCCCTCTTTTCAGAAATATGTACATGGTAATTTGCTTGGTTTGTTTCTTTTTTCTTTTTTTCTTTCATCACAGATTTGCTTGCAAGCAGACAATGTACCATGAACATTCCTCTCTATTAATGAAAACTTTTCCATGTTGGGGTCCATGCTTTCAAACTTTTTAAGAGCTTGTTGAGGTTGGCAAGGCTTCTGTTAAACCATTCTATGTGAATTTACCTGGGGGGAGGGTCTCTTTGTCCTGGTTTCCTTTTTTCTTACTCCTTCTTCATCTGTGTGTTCCTGCTCCAGTTCCAATAGCTCCTCATTAGTCACTTCCTCAGGAAGCACCTCTGGAAGCTCAATGTCATCCTCATCCACGCCCAGGTTAAAGTTGATTGCCATCTCAATCACAGCTTTGTTGATTTTTGCAACATCCTCACCCTTGGCAAATCCTTTGAAGTCGTGGACAAACCTCTTGAATTTCTTCTTTCAAATGCCATTTGTACACTCCTTGGTGATATCACCCCAAGCCAAAGCAAAGTTCTTGATGAAGTCATAGATGTTGAATCCTTCAAGAACTGCACCAGTGTTTTCTCAGTGTCTTCCTGAGCGACAGCAGTAGCCTGGGGGAAGTCCTCCTCAGGACCTTCATGACTCCTTGGTCCATTCGTTGGATCAAAGAGATGGTGTTGATGTGGGATGAAGATCATCAATAAAAGGAAGATTTCCAGGAGCATTAACAACAAGAAGCAAAATCTTGAAAAGTACGTTATTCTCCAAATGTAGCAATTCAGGAAGGCGTTCTGGAAGAGCAGGTATACTGGGTATACTGGCAGTGTGTGCTTATTGGTATATTTGAAGGTCTCGTGACTCTCACTGTGCCAGATCACAATGGGTTTTAAAAAATATATATTTTATTGATTTTTTTTTTTTTTTACAGAGAGGAAGGGAAAGAAACAGAGAGCTAAAAACATTGATGAGAGAGAAACATCGACCAGCTGCCTCCTGCACACTCCTTACTGGGGATGCGCCCGCAACCAAGGTACATGCCCTTGACCAGAATTGAACCCAGGACCTTTCAGTCCGCAGATCGATGCTCTACCACTGAGCCAAACCGGTTTCGGCTAGAGTTTTCAATTTGCAGCCTGCAACATTGCTCCTAAGGAAGAATAATGGTCCTTAAAACCTGGCATTGACTTGGCTTCCTTATGGATAAAAGTCCTTTTAGATATCGGTTTCCAGAATAGGGAGGTTTCATTTTTATTGAATATTTGGTTTGGAACGTACTTTTCCTCCACAATCAGCTTATCTAGAGTTCCCAAAGAATCTCCTACCTTCACATTGGCACTCGCAGACTCACCAGTCACATTCACTTTATATAATGAATAGTGATTCTTGAATCATTTAAATCACATAGAGCTAGCAGGAAATTCAACTTCACAGTCGGGTGCAACCTTTCCTTCCAACGTGGCAAACAGACATTTTCCTTTGGCCGTGATTGTCATGGTGCTAAAAGAGATAGGCTTCAGTGTCTGATCTTCAATCCAGGTTATTAGAAGTTTCTCCATGTCTGATGTAGACCCTTCTCAAATTTTTGTTAGTCTTGCCTCTTTCAACAAGGAGATCCTTGAACAGCTTCCATCGCCCTATTGTTCTTCAAGATCATAGCTGTGGTGGAATGGGACATGCCTGACTGATGAGCACTAACCGTCACTGATTTTCCACCTTCGCAGTCCTTAATCACTTCAGTTTCCTTTCCAGGTCCATCTCTCAGTGTGGCCTCTTGCTGGCAACATTGGCAGTGGGTTTTACACACTTAGGAGTCATGATGAACAAAACAACACAAGATTAATTTAAGCACAAAACAAATAATGCAGGGAACATGAGATGTTTGAGGCTGCTTCTGCTGTAACATGACATACTGTTTGTTTTACAGCAAACTTTTTAAAAAAAATTAGAAAGAGTGCACTCTAAAATAATGGTCACCTATGTAATGAATATATAAATATACAAATCGGTAACAGTATAGTGAGTATACAGGTTAGTAACATAGTCTAGTAAATACACACATCAGTAATGTAGTCTTTTATCATCAAGTAGCATGTACTGCACGTAACTGCGTATGCTATGCTTTTACATGAGTAGAAGAGCAGGTTTTATTACACCAGCACTACTGCAAACATGCAAGTAACGCACTGAGCTGTGATGTTACGATGTTTATGACACCACTAGGTCATAGGACTTTTTAGCTTCATTATAATCTTATGAGACCACTGTCCATCACTGACCAAAATGTTATGCGGTCTCGTGACTGTATATAATAATGGTATTATTGGTGGAAGGGATTTCTAATATTCTTATTTGACAAAATTAGTAAGCCTATTCCAGTCTGCAAATATATAATACCTAAAATTCAGAAAATGACATCAACAGCTACCTGGGTTACTTGGTAAAGGGACCAAATTAAGATTACACCAGTCATTAACACCTTAATTATTGCTTACCTGTCCTGCCTTGGCAACGCTTAGAGTTCTTCAGATTCCCACTCTCAACAACGACTTCCACCTCATACTGTCTTCCCGGTACGAGCCCTATGTCATCTATGACATAATGTGTTTCTTCCTTTCCCACGGTGATGTTGAGCAGCACCAAGGAGTCATTGAAGAGCAGGATACGATACTGCTCCCAGTCTCCAGCAGGGGGCGACCAGCTCACTACGAGGGACCTCATGGAGCCATTGCTGTTTGCCTCTAGGTTCCCAACTTTCTCTGGAACTAAATGGTGAAATGATGTCAAAAAGGAGATACTAAAAACCAAAAATAAGGATACTTATTCACTTTTCATGGGCAACACAAGGTAAGAGATCTAATATCTGTAATTCAAAACATTTCTATCCCCACCTGATGTTCGTGGATTGCAAATGAGTGTTCTTTCCTCACTATGAAGACATTTGACATTCAAGAAATGTATGCCTGATTCACTTAGCAGTATATCAGTAATGAGATCTGTAACACTGTTAATTAATAACCTACTGATATGAATGCTGTTTGCATACCAGTTCTAGAGACAATATTGATGTTGCATCTAATGGCCGTGACATTGATGGATGTGGCATTTTTTTGGAAAAGACTGCATATTGCATTCATAAAACATTCCTCTTTCTTTTCCAGTTGAAAAACACTAATCTTGCAATACAGCTCTGACTTTATTCCTTTGCTCAAAAGCATTTAAGGTCTCTCCATTAACTGAAGAATAAATCAAATCCTTGGAGTGGCATTTGCAGTTCTCTACCACAATAAGCCTCCATATCCTTCCAGTCTTCTGACCACTCCCGCAGCCACACTCCTTCCTGCCCAACTCTCTCCAATGCTGGCCTCCTGGAGCTTGCTCTGCAGACATGCAAGTCTAGACTCTTCTGCCTTTGCTTACATCATCCCTCCCACCTCAAATCCCCCTCCCTTGTTTCCTCCAGGAAGTCTTTTAAAATATATTTATATTTTATTGATTCTTTACAGAGAGGAACAGAGAGTCAGAAACATTGATGAGAGAGAAACATCTATCAGCCACTTCCTGCACACCTCTTACTGGGGATGTGCCCCTAAACAAGGTACATGCCTGTGACCGGAATCAAACCTGGGAACTTTCAGTCCGCAGGCCGACGCTCTACCCACTGAGCCAAACCAGTTAGGGCTCTTCAGGAAGTCTTTACTGCTCTTCTGAAAGACATGTTTGCTCTCTTGTCTCTCTGGTCATATGGTTTTTTCTTGGGATCTCTAACAGCACAGAGAATGGACTCTGGAATCAGACAGGCTGATTTCAACTCCAGCCACACTATTGACTGGCTGATGACTATGGACAAGCAATCTGTAAAACTGTGATAATAATAGGACCTTTCTTGTGGTTCTGTTGTGAGAACTATGAAATAATGGCGTAAAGTCAGTACCTAACACATGGAAATGTCAATACAATTACCATTGTTAAAATGTACGGCAGTATTTTTATTTTGTGTGGGTACGTTCTACATTTGTGTGATTGGAACGTAGCTTCCTTAAGAGCAAGGGGGCCAGCAAGTAAAAATGTCAGGCTTTGTGGGCCATTATGGTCTTTGTCTCATATTCTTCTTTCTGTGGTTTTTTTTTTTTTTTTGTAAACCCTTAAAAATGTAATAACCACTCAGCGTGGGGCTATACAAAAACAGGTTATAGGCTGCATTTGGCCGAAGGATATAGTTTGCTGAACCCTGCCATTTTAACAAACCCCAAAGCTCATGTTAAAATAATTTACACATGGAAGGCACTGGATAAATGTTTGGTGAGTTAAATTAATAAAATAATTTAGTAAAAATATGGGTAACTGCTAACTGGTTTTTACTATAAATGCTGATTAGAAATATTTCATTTAGCCAAAACCGGTTTGGCTCAGTGGATAGAGCGTCGGCCTGTGGACTGAATGGTCCCGGGTTCGATTCCGGTCAAGGGCATGTACCTTGGTTGTGGGCACATCCCCGGTGGGGAGTGTGCAAGAGGCAGCTGGTCGATGTATCTCTCTCATTGACGTTTCTAACTCTCTATCCCTCTCAATTCATCTCTGTGTAAAATCAATAAAGTATTTTTTTTAAAAAGAAATATTTCATTTATTAGTATCCATGCTAATGCGTTTTTGCTCCTGAAAGTGCTGTGGTGTGAAATAGCACAGGGCAGAGCCAGTTATGTAAATCATGCAGGAATCAATCCAAACACATTTGCTTAAACAACTCAAGTGAAAGCACTTAACCCTCTGCTTTACTCTGTGTGTGCGGCCTGACCACAGACCCCCTCGGTCAGGTAGGCCATACTTCCCAGGCCAGGGGAGGAGTTTCCCATCTCCTCTTCTAAGATGGACCAGAGACTGATTTGGGCAGCCACGAAATATCCTGGGGTCCGGCCTCACCTGTTCTGCCCACTGCCGTCTTCTGAGCAGACAATTCACCAGAGACACAGCTGATGGTAACTTGATAAAGTCGTCCCGGGGTTAGGCCTTTAAATTGGGCTTCCGTAACCTGGGGTGCTAATGTTATGGATTCTTGGGTGGTCCCTTGGTGAGACAGCGTGATGTTGTAGGAGTCCACATTTCCAGGGGGTCTCTGCCACTTGACTTTTAGGGAGGTCAGAGCGCCATCATTTGTCACCTTCAGAGCTGAGACTTCCATGGGGGCTAATTAGGAAGAAAGGAAAAGGGACTTTAACTAAGATCTCTTACCAGTCTTGTGGCCAAATTGTGACCTGAATTTTAATCTTGACAAGCCACACTCCCTGCACAGAAGAAAATGGCATGCTCGTGAGGCAAAGACGATACTGCGAAACCAAAGAATGGCTACATGGCTAGTGGAAAGAGCACACACGTGGCAGCAGAAATGCGAATTCGGGCTCAGACTGAGCCCAGTTGGCTGGGCAGCTCTGGGCAGCTCTGGCCCTCTCGCTGAGCCTCGGGTCCTATCGGTAAATGAGGGCTTGGTCAAAATTCTCATAGAGGCCGTCATCTGCCTAATTTCTTCCCCTCTTTATCTTATCTAATAATAGCAAGTACATAATCGATTGGTCAGCTGATTGGCTATAACAAAATTTTGTATGCTAAAAATACTTAATTTTTCATTTTAAAGAATGATAAAATTAAAGCTTAAGAGTTGTGCCAATGACTTACTGACCCCGAAATTAAAATTTTATCTTGTCCTCCTTCTACTCCTCCTCTTCGAAAAAAATTTTTTTAAAAAAGTTGTTTCATTATTTCGTCAATGGAAAATGATCACAAAGGAGAGATATTTTGGTGAATATTTTTTCTACCCCTTGCTCATGCTGTATTTTGGGGCTGCATTAATGGCATAATATAAATTAACAACACTTCATTAAAAGAATGATTTTGCATAGATCAGTTAGAAATGTTGTTTGCTCTTGATATACATAAATAATTCTTAAGGTATATCTTTGTTGGGATGTCTATACATCTTTGAGATATTATGTGAAAGGTATATGTAAATATAATGGTATCCAAGTACATTCCCACAAGCCTCTGAAAGTTTCAGAAACTCTCATTGCTAGAATCATTTTTAAGGCACTACATATTTGAGTTTATGTTAAAATTAGATAATTTCCTAAGAGAGTGTATTTATTAACACGTTAGACCCACCAGAAGCATTAGAATCTACTGAAGTGTAAGTTCCATGAGGGCAAAGACTCTGCCTCTTTTGGGTGTTGTTATATCCTCAACACCTAACATACAGTTTACACCCAATAAATATTGAATGAGTGAATTAGTGTGCGTGTGAATTATTCATTAAAACAGCGCAGATCGGTTTATCGGGCTATATTAGGCTGTGAGGCAGGTGCTGGAGTTCTGGGTCTCAGGGCACGTTTGTTGGGCAGAGCTTTGGGGAAATGGCTGTTTCACAGGAGCGGGTCCCCACATGGTGCTGAGAAAAGTACCCTGGCTGACGGTGAGTGAAGTCACAAGGGCAGTGGAATCCTGTTGAAGAGAAGGGAGACTGGCATACTGAAGTGAGAAGCTGGCTCTCTATCAGTAATTAACCTTGCTATTCAGAGTGCTGGTAAGGGCTAGCCTAACCTTCAGGATCAAAGGAACCCCTCTTTTTTTTAATTAGAAAAGTGGATAATATTAAGGGCCTTCTATGACATGTGAATTTCAAGTTGTCCTATATTACCATTATTCAAGCCATTAATATGCCTTGTTTATTAAACATTTCCTTGATTTGCACATCATTCTTGTTCAGCTCGCTGGGGGCACTTACTTGTCCTGGCCAGTTTCCACCTTCGGTTTTGCAGCCCTGCGGCCTCAGTTACGATGGTGAGGTTGTAGAGGCGGCCAGATGTCAGTCCAGGAAAAGTGTAGGAAGTAGCATATTTGTCCACAACAAAGTTATGAACTAGGATCCCTTTATCCATTAGTATTAGCTGGTATCTTTCCACATTCCCAGGGCCATGGGACCAGGAAATCAGGAGAGAATTCGTTTTCGCTGAAATATCAATGTCTTTCACCGGGGATGGCACTAATGGGATAAAATGAATTTGCAAAGTGTCATTCATAACTTCCTTGTAGAAGACATAGACACATTTAACTCAAAATTGCACATTCATTTATGTTTCTCTGTACATCTAACCTGTGTGATAAGTAATGAAAATAACACTTTTGAAATTTCACCAGAACCTAGACTCATACTCTTTTCAAAGTCCACAGCCTAAAGCTACATCATCGTTTAGCCTGTTTGTCTCTCCAACTTAATATAGTGATTCTGTAGTTTTTGCCAACGAAGTATGATGTGGCATCACAGTAAAGGGAAAAAGAAAAAGAAAAAGTAAAAAAAAACTGTAGGAGAGGAAAAATGGAAAGAGAGCAATAAAGCAGGAGAGAAAACGAGGGGAAAGTGAATGATAAGAAAAGACAGCGCCTGATGGGAGGAGATGGTGAGATGTCATTGATCTTAGGGTGTTTGGGTGCAAGCAAAGACTTGTTTCAAGCATAAAGATCTTTAGAAAACACCATGACTTGCTGTGATGAGAAGAATACACAAAGGAGGAAAAACAGTTAACAAATTAGTTTTATGACACAAACTCAGAAAATGTTGTTGTCTAAGATTTGACTTAGAAGGGCCATTAGGAAACATTTACTTATTTTGGAGAAAACTCTAGACCCAGATAAATGCCACGATGTGTTCAAAATAAAGCAGCAAGATAGCAGCACAGCCACACCTCCATATTTTTGGTCTAATCTTTCCACTCTTCACACAACATTGATGTATGTTGTATGTATGTATGTATTTGTGTACGTATCCTTGATGGATACGTACACAAATACATACATTGCATTCTTACTTCTGTTTCTTGAACTTAATATAATGTCCAAGGAGTACAGACTATTAAACACTCAACTACCTGTGATCTTACCTGTTGATCCATTGATATGAATTGTAGAGGACCGTTTATTTCCAGAAACAGCTGTGATGGCAATATTGTATTTACTGCCAGCAGTAAGGTTAGAAAATGCATATTCATTCCATGAAGTACTTTCCTGAATTTGGGCCTCCTGCACCTTTTGGTCACCATCAAACAACTGCACCTCATACCAGGTGACTCTTCCAGAAGAGGGAGTCCACCCAACGTGCAGGTCGGTTGAAGTAGTCTTCTCTTTACTGATCTCAAACCTAGCAGGAGGCAAAGGGTCTGCAAGGCAAAAACCAAGAAAGAGAAGGTGGCTTGAAGACTCCTGCAAATAATCCAGATCCATTGCTCTTAAAAAGTTGAAGCATCTTCTTCCCATGAACAAACCAGCATTGTACTCCACTTCCAAACTTACCATTTAATTCAAAAAAAGAAACCCACTAGTTTATACTAGTCATACAAACTCCCTTTTCTAGTAAAACTATTTGGTTGAGACAACTGTGAGTTTGGAATTCCAAGTAAGGTGATATTGTCTTTGGTTTGCAAGTTCAGCACTTTCCAAACATTGACAAACATCCAGGCGAGGCCTGGATAAATTATGAAAATCAACAGGAAATACAGACATTATGAAATAATTGTGAAATCTGTACGGAAATTTTTCTTTTTAAGGTTGTGTGTTTTCATGACTAAGTATAGATAACTTCTGGTTGTTTTTAGATATCAGAAACCCACAAAAGATACAGACCTGGTTATGAGCCTAGGCTAGGTTTACTCAACGAAGTGAATTCTCCCAACAGCTGGGATTTCCTATGTCACTCAATTTTCAAAACTTGAGTTCTGGGACATTTTTGAGCTACTGAGGCTCCCAGAGCAGGTGGAATTGGGATATCCTGCACCCAGCTGTTCACTTAGCTTCAACTCTCAAAGCCAGTTTGCGAAGTCCCATTTCCCATGCGTCAGATCTTTGCTATGGAACTCGAAACAGCATGTCTCCAGGTTAGCAACCAAGCCAACAGTGTTCAGTGTGCAGAGAGACCATTTGAGAAACAAGACTCTCCCTACTCTGAATGCTGGGAGTAGAAACATTGAGAGGCATTCACATATGAGTAATTTTCAGAAATTCCACATGCTTCTTGGTCTAGGAAGTGGGATTAAGATAAGGAAAACTAAATTTCAATAGTCAGGTCAGATATTTTAGTGACATGGCTATAGAGATCTCAGTTCTTATCTACCTCTTGGCAAATTATAGTTTTCTCACAAAATGACTGCAGGAATTCTACAATATTCTTAGAACAGTATATATATATTTTAATGGTACTAGTTTGTGACACTAATATTAATACAAACAGAAACAGGCTAATCTTACTCTGTATTCAAAAGGCATTTATGACCACAGAGTTCATAAGGCTATCTATGGGTAACCTAGAGACACCATACATAGAGTAAATTCGACCTGTGATCTACATAATATCTTTATGTTTTAGCTATGATTTATATGAGCACATCATACTGAAAACATTATATAATCCACACCACATTTTATAACATCACCAATTAACAATAATATACATGGTAGCTGACAAGTAAACTGAGGCAGCAGTAACTTTAAGAGCCAAAAAGCATGGGTGAGCTTGGAGGACAAGGTTGTGTAGTTTACACCCCAGCTCAATACAGGTTCACCTGAGAGTGTAGGCTCCAGAACTCGATGACCTGGGCTTGCGCCCGGCTCCCCTGCTTTGTAGCTGTGTGCTCCGGGCAGTTCCTGAGCCTCCCTGTGCCTCAGCTGTCTCACCTATGCAATGCTGATGATAATACTATCATTATAGTAGAATTGCTATGAAGATTAAATTGAGTATTTTATCTGGAGCACTAAAAACAGTATTTGTACATAGTAAGTGTTTAGTGTTAGTATTATTATTACTCCTATATCAGAAGATCTTGTCATAGAAGCAGGAGGCTGTAGTAGCAGAGAGCGTGGGCTTTGGAGTCAGAAGGAACTCAGTTCAAATCTCAGTTTCATCATGTATCGGTCATAAGACTTTGGGCAAGTAACTTCATCTGTCTAAGCATCCCTTCTCCCATCTGTCTGGGAATATAATTATAGTACCTACATTCTTGGGGTTTTCAGGAGTAACAAAATACAGAGAAGATTTTACCTGACATACAATGGGCACTCAGTGATATAAATTTACTCTTGTCTACTTAGTCTTAAAAAAAATTCCTCTGGCCCTAGCAGGTTTGGCTCAGAAGAAAGAGTGTCAGCCCGCAGGCTGAAGGATCCCAGGTTCAATTTCAGTTAAGGGCATGTATCTTGGTTACAGGCTCTGGCCCTGGTTGGAGCATGTGCAAAGGCAACCAATCAATGTGTCTCTCTCATATAGATGTTTTTGTGTTTATCTCTCTCCTTCCCACTCTCTCTAAAAATCAATGGAAATCTATCCTTAGTCAAGGATTAACAAAAAAATCTATATATATAAAACACTAATATGCAAACAGACTAAACAGCAGAACAACCGAACAACCAAACAGCCAGTCACTATAATGTGGGAGTGGGGTGTCAGCAGACAGGGGGGCGAGGGCCGTAATGGGAGGGGCTGGGTGGAGGCGCTGTGCCCACCACAGCCTTGCAGCCCACAGTTTTTTTTCAAGGTGCACAAATTCGTGCACTGGGCCCCTAGTAAACAAATAAGAACAAATCTGAGCTCTTCTTTAAAAAAAAATTCCTTTGAAAAACTGATAAAATGAAGGCAAAGCGGAATACAGTTTTTTTTTTTTAAAGCAAAGTGATAAAAGCCTTAATTGTTGTCTTCATAAAAACTAACCTTAACCTAATTGGTAACTAATCTTACCAATTTATTCCCATGAACTAACTTTCTAACCCTTAAGATTAAAAAAAAAGTTCCCAAGGTGGTTCACATTTAAAAGCTCTGGAGGAAAAACAGTTTTGTTTTGTTTTTTATTCCTGGCAATATTATTTCATATCCTAGATAATAGTCTGTAATTAAGGACATCATAATAAAAGCAAAGAACATAATCACCCCTCACAGAAAGTTTTCATATTGTCAGGCAAGGATGGTATTTCACTATCAGAAGATTCTAATAGCCAACAAAACTCAAGAACAGCCTTGTCATAGCCAACCAGGATGACACATTTTTGCTGAAGAGGCATTTTAAAGACAAGGATGAGAGGAACAGCTGCTTTCCAGGGATAGTTCCAATGAGATCAATGCTATACCGTGTCATCGACGTCTACAACTGAGCCAGATAAGGCCCAAAGAAAATGGTGTTATGTTCAGTATAATCTAAAGTTACATAATCTGCAAAATAGGAGCTCCAGAAAATGAATTTTAAGGTTCTGTGCCTAGAGGGTGAAGTTCAAAAATGCAGACTTTATCTAATCTCTCTGAGCCAGAAAACAAAACAGTCAATCCTTTGTACATCCGCTAGAACAAAGGAACAATGAGGCTGGGAAGTGCCTGGGCTGCGAGAACCTGCACTGGAAACAAACACTTAAACCCCATTTACGCTGTGATAAAGCCCTTGGCTGGCAGCTGTCCACTACTGCTCTGCATGCAGCAAAGTTCGTTTTCAGACGTCTCAAGCTAAGCCCAATGAAAACTCTGCTGTATTAAGAAATAAGTTTTCAATATTTTATTAGAAACAAATTAGATATTTTTATCCAGGATGTTAATTTCATATGTAAATATATATAAATAGGGGGATTTTAAAAATGCTATTTAGAAATTTAGTTGCCGAAACTGGTTTGGCTCAGTGGTAGAGCGTTGGTCTGCAGACTGAAAGGTCCCAGGTTCGATTCCGGTTAAGGGTATATACCTTGGTTGCGGGCACATCCCCAGTAGGGGGTGTGCAAGAGGCAGCTGGTCGATGTTTCTCTCGCATTGACGTTTCTAGCTCTCTATCTCTCTCCCTTCCTCTCTGTAAAATAGCAATAAAATATATTTAAAAAAAAAGAAATTTAGTTATATGTCTGTAATCTTCTGGGCTTTTGATAAGTTGCATGTAATTAGAAAACCCTACTTAACATGTAATTTATGCCAATGGCTAGAGGTATCAATGCACGTAGGTGTGCAGTATAGCCTTTCTGGTTTTTCCACCCAACACTCTATACATGGTAACCAGTGAAGTAGCCTATCTAATAAAAGAGTAATATGCAAATTTACCATCATTCCAACACACAAGATGGCTGCCCCCATGTGGACAAAAGATGGCCGCCCCAAGATGGCCAGCAGGGGAGGGCAGTTGGGAGGGACCAGGCCTGCAAGGGAGGGAAGTTGGGGGCAATCAAGCCTGAAGGGGAGGGCAGTTAGGGGTGACCAGGCCAGCAGAGGAGGGAAGTTGGGGGTGACTGGGCCTGCAGAGAAGAGTAGTTGGGGGGGGGGGACCCAGGCCTGCAGGGGAGGGCAGTTGTGGGGGACCAGGCCTGCATTGGAGGGCAGTTAGGGGTGACCAGGACTTCAGGGGAGGGCAGTTAGGGGTGACCAGGCTGGCAGGAGAGGGCAGTTAGGGGCAATCAGGCTAGCAGGGGAGCAGTTAGGCATCAATCAGGCTGGCAGGGAAATGGTTAGGGGGGGATCAGGCTGACAGGCAAAAGCAGTTAGGGGCATTCAGGAAGACAGGCAGGCAAGCAGTTAGGAGCCAGCAGTCTAGTATTATGAGAGGGATCTCAGATTGGAGAGGGTGCACGCTGGGCTGAGGGACACCCTCCACCCATGCATGAATTTCGTGCACCGGGCCTCTAGTTATCTATATAAATAATAAAAGCCTAAGGGACTGTTATGGCAGAATGACCAGGATAACCAGTCACTATGATGCACACTGACCACCAGAGGGCAGATGCTCAATGCATGAGCTGCCCCCTGGTGGTCAGTGTGCTCCTGAAGGGGGAGTGCCACTCAGCCAGAAGCTAAGAGCTGGCAAGCCCAGCATTGGTGGAGGGAGCCTCTCCCATCTCAGCAGAGGTGCTAAGGAGCAGCGAGCTGAGCTGTTAGGAGCAGGTGGGCAATAAGAAGTGAGACCCCTCACCCCTGCACCAATTTCCTGCAGTAAACTATAAGGCCTCTAGTAAGCTATAAGAACTGTTGTAAACCATAAATCAATAATTTAATCTCAAACATCAAGATTTATCATTAGCCATAGATTTAAGACATCTTTGTGCTTCTGAGTTTCAGATAGACCTGGAAGGCCCCATGCAAAGTGCTGCCATATTCATCTGCCAGATTTCAGTGAATCTACCAGTATTTGGAAGTCCTAGAATTCCATAACCTGGCTTGATGTCAACCCAACTTTTCTGTTCTCAGAGGAAAAGATTAAGTGTAGCTAAATTCCCGAACCAAAATTAATTCTTCCTTTTCTTTCATTTTTTAAAAAAATGTTACAGGAAGAGGGAGAAACTCATATTTACATATAATGAAAGCAATATTTTCTTTAAAAAATTCTTTTGAATGGCTATTAAAATACCTTTTGATACAGGAATTTCTAGAGTGTTTAGAGTTGAAAATGATAGTATTCATTTTGGAAATAAAATCAACCTTACCACAAGAGTGCAGGCAACCCATGGGTTAATACCAAACGCCCTTCTTGAAGTCATAATAGCATCACAGCCTATATCTGTAAGATCTGAGAGTTTACAATAGGTTTTCTCAGTTTTGAAAGCCTGCACCAACGGATGGTTTGTGGCTTTTGCCCGACAGAAGAACAAAGTGGAAACGCGATTGCTCACAGTCTCCAGTTAATTAAATACATCTCTTTTAGTTTGTGATTGTTGCTGCTGACTATCCTAGTCAGCTTTCTGATGTCTTTTAAGATGATATTCTATATTATATCAACACATCAGGGTTAACATGCATTTGATTTATCACCTTCATACTCTAGAAATGAAGTTCAGGCAAGAAGGAACTTTCAAAGTTTTAACAACTTTGAAAGGGAAATTTAAGCAGTCTTGACAATTATTTGCATCATCATTAAGTGCAGGGTGCCCCCTTATTTTCCAGCTCATCATATTTGGCTCTACTTATGTAATTAGTAGATGGTCTGCCATCTGAGAGTTTACAGTCTACTCAGGCAATTAACAGCTAACTTTGATATTAAACAAAACCTGGGTTCAAATCCCAACCCTGTCCGTTACAAAGGTGGCTTTAGGCAAGCTGCTTACCTTTGCTGATGCTCAGCTTCCTGTCTATAAAATGGGGCCCACAATACGTTGCAGAGTTTAAGTGCTAAGAGGTAATAGAGGTAAAGAGGTAAGCGCAGCCCTCACACACGTTGGGCTCTCAGTCAATGGCAGTGGACTTTTCTGACAAGGTCAGAAAGATGTCAGAATTGGTGTCTGGGAATGGAAAGTGAAGCAACTTTTCTGTGTTCTCTCATTCTGTCTGGACAAATCGGATTTTATTTATTTCTTGCTAACCAGTAGAATGCCATGCCCACCAACAGAAGTCAGACGAATGGAGGAAGCCTCCTAAGCACACAAAAGAAGATCAGGCTCAGAGCACTAAGTTGGTTCATTCCCTACATGTAGCTCAGCTTGACTTTAGAACTCCTGAAATAGACTGCAAGTAGCTGATTGCTGAATACTGGCGTCCATCACCAAGAATTCAACGCAACTGCAAATCAATCGCTGCTAATAACTTATAATTTCTTCACACTCTAACACATATAATCATTATTCCACCCTTGTGTAGGCTACACATACACACACACGCACGCACACACACGCACGCACACACACACACACACAGAGACTTATTTTGTAGTATGTTTTTTTCCTTAAAAAGTCAACTTGGAAAGTAATAACAAAGTGTCATGTAGGAATTTGAAAGAATTAATACCAGCTTAAGAATTATGTCCGTTTTTGCAGAATAGTGAAAAGAATTGCAGTTGGATGCAGTGAACTGGGGTTCAAGTTCTATGCCTATCCTCTATTAGGTGTGTGGATTTGTGATCTATTAATTCTTAGGTATATCAATCTTATCTCCAACCTGAAAGTAATAATAGTAAACTTACTGCACACTTAGTATGTGACAAAACCTAATTCTAGAATTTACATATGAACCACTTAAAACCTCAAAAGACCCTATGAAGTAGGCAATATTTTTATTATCATCTCCACTTTATAGATTAGGCTTGGGGAGGTTAATAACTTGCCCAAGGCAACTTGTCTAGGAAGTGATGGAGGCAGCAGCTTTCAGAACTCAACTCTTAACCACTCTGCAACCTGGGCCTTCATAATACTCCCTCCACAGGATTGTCCTGAGGATAAAGTTAAACGATATGTGGTCAGTGTAATATTTAGTTTATCTATTCAGATTTGACCTTGCATAACGAGCAGTGGTACCACATTTTGATACCAATGAAAAATAGAAAAACTATGCCAATAGTTCTTGAACTCCAGTGTGCACTGGTCCACCTTGATATTTGTTTAAAATAAAATAACCTAGACTCCACTCTTTTTAAAATTCATCACAGGTTGGGTAGAAGCCAAAAATATGCCTTTATAACTAAATATGCCTTTATAAGCTCTGCAAGATATTTCAAGGCAAATAGCTTACAGAAATCATGACCTATGTTTAAAGCTATATAAGTGTTATGGGCTGAACTGTGTATCTCTAAAATTCATATGTTGAAGTTCTAACCGCAAATACTTCAGAATGTGACTGTATTTAGAGTTAAAGCCTCTAACGAGGTAATAAAGTTAAAATGAGGTTGTTAGGGCAGTTGTCGGCAAACTCATTAGTCAACAGAGCCAAATACCAACAGTACAACGATTGAAATTTCTTTTGAGAGCCAAATTTTTTAAACTTAACCTTCTTCTAATGCCACTTCTTCAAAAGAGACTTGCCCAGGCCGTGGTATTTTGTGAAAGAGTCACACTCAAGGAGCCAAAGAGCCGCATGTGGCTAATGAGCCACCATTTGCCTACCATAGCACTAAGATATTCTTCCTATAAGTGAAGATCCCTACTAATAGTCAACTTCCCTGGGCTCTATAACTTACCCATAACCCAAGGAGAATAGGCTGTATTTTTAGTATATGTATATTTTCCCCTAAAATATTCATTTCTTTCATTTATATTTACTTATTTATCATCTATCTATCTATCTATCTATCTATGCATAGATCTAACTCTTCACCTATTTATTAACTCATCCATCCATTTAATCAATATTTATTGAACATGTACCATGTAGTAGATGCTATTTTAGTTGCTAAAAAATTACTTCTTATTGATGGGAGGATAAAAGCCCCCAAAAGTTCTAAGTGAAAACCAGAAAATGTTATTTAAACAAACTTAAATGTCCTTAGAATGCATTCAGGTAAGGAAATATAAAGTGGTCAAATGAATTGGTATCTAAAAAGAGAGAAGCCACAGCTCAGCTCTAGAGAGTTCTAGGCATATTGATGGCCCAGTTTTGCCAAATTTCCCAATATTTTAAAAGAATCCATACGTCTGTTTTTATGCAAAGTTTCCATTTTTTAATGCTGGTGAAACAAACTGAACTCTTCACAAACACTACATGAGCCAAATAAAACAGCTACTATTCAGACAGCTACATATCCCTAGGGGCTACCAGTTCTCAGCTTCTGCTCTAAACTGAGGACAAAGTGTTGCAAAAGTGCTGGGTTCTTCAATATCAGCTATCTTCATATCTGATTTCTGATGAAATCACCACTAAGTAATTTGACTTTCAACTTCTTATTGTTTTGCATAGATGATTTAGAGGCTGAAGAAACCCGAGACCTTCCCAAAGTCTTCTCCGTGGTTATGAAAGCATGCCATACATTCAGGAGGCAGGGCAAGGTCTTCACCCAGGAAGGATGCGGCAAAGGTCTGACCCCACCTTCACCATGACCTTCTCTCACCTCTGCACAGCCCTGCACCATGTATTGTTTATAAGCTCACCAATGACTACCTGGGGTTAGTCCCTGCGGTATCCATGCTCAATAAATGTTTGCTGAGCCGAGACCAGTTTGGCTCAGTGGATAGAGCGTCGGCCTGAGGACTGAAGAAGGGTCCCGGGTTCGATTCCAATCAAGGGCATGTACCTTGGTTGTGGGCACATCCCCAGTTGAGGATGTGCAAGAGGCAGCTGATTAATGATTCTCTCTCATGGATGTTTCTAACACACTCTCTCTTCCTTCCTCTCTGTAAAAAAATTAATAAAAAATATTAAAAATAAATAAATAAATGTTTGCCGGACTGAATAGGAGTACACAAATTTTGCTGTTCCGGTTTAAAAGCCGGAGTGAAAATTGATTGTTGCTGAAATAGTTCTCACATAGATAAAAATTTGATCTTTAAGGTCATGTCTACATGACACCAAAATAACTAGTTCTTTTAGAAAATTATCAGGAAAAACAATCAGACAAATCACACTTAGAATGATCAGAGATAATCTAAGCAACTGCTGCATTTCTAGCCAGGCCATGCGTTGCTCTCACTCTGTTTTATTGCAGACCAACCATACAGGCAGACTGGCAGAAGGATAGCACATCACACTTTGAATGACTTTTCGCTTTGAAGTTACATCTCAGAGTTAGTATTATATACCACTAGTTGATCCCGTTTTATTACACTAAAGTATATAATCTATAGATCTCATCTCTGTAATTTAGCAATTAATATAGAGGAGTACTGGTCCTTTCTCTTAAATACCGTATTTTTCGGACCATAAGATGCACTTTTTCTTCACCAAATATGCAGTCCCCAGGGACACGGAAGGTCCCGGGGGACCCGCTGCCGCTCTGCAACTCGGACCATAAGACGCAGGCACTACTTCTATTCGGACCATAAGACGCAGGCACTTTTCCTCCCACTATTTGGTGAAGAAAAGGTGCATCTTATGGTCCGAAAAATACGGTAAATGAAAAATTCACATATATCCTTAAAATATAGATGGCACTATTAACAAAAAAAAAATAAACAACCAGCCAAAAATATCCTCCTCGATACCTGATTTTTAAATCTTAAGTTTCAAAAAAAAATGTTTAGTTAATACAATTATTTGTTCAATGTGGAGACTCCTAAGAAGGGTTATACTCTCATACAAATAAGTGTGAAAAATTATCATTATACAAACATCAGCTGCAAGTTTCATTCTTCATATTCATCATGGAGCTCATCAAATGTGTGGTGTGGAGTGTACCTGTGGTACTATAAAATAACTCCTTAGGGAAAATGATGAGAGAGAACCTGAATGCTAACACATGGATGCTGATAAAGTCTTTTTTAAAAACCTCAACATAGTTAATAAAATTCAAATATTTGCTACATTTCACAATGTCTCTGGACTTGAAACACCTCAGGCATAATTAAGTTGAAAGGGCATTCTAACAGGTAACCCTCACAGTATGTTCTTTTCCATCACCGTTCACTTCCAAAAAGTAAAACCTATTGGTCAAATGACTATATCCATGGCTTATGAATGTCTCCATCCTTTCTCCCATAAGCTTCCAAAGGCTCACCTGTCTTTAAAAATCATCTGGTCCATTCAACACAAACATCTTATCAAATGTAATGAATACATCTGGAAATTCTGTCATAAATCTCACAGTATTAGCAATCTGAGTGTTCACAAAACGGTACTTACATACCAAGAAACCAACCACCTTATGACGAAAAACCAAGCTGCTTAAATTTCTATAAAATACTCTAAGTACATGGTTGATTCCAGTCTTTCTGATTCTATATGAAAAAAAAACTAAGTGCTTAGCAAGTGGTATTTCTTTTCAATTTAAGTTCTTGCAGATCTCGGAAATTATCTACAAGTTTCATCTGAAGTAAGTCAAGCGATGTGACTGGGCATTCTTAACTTTCCTTTGAAAAAAAACAATGAGAGAATTAATATTTGCTTGACTAATTTCATGAGCCCAGTTCCATTTCCTGATCCTGTGAACGGAAAGTTCTTACACCTCTTTAAAGAACTACAGCAGAAGAAATGATCAGGCTGCGTGTGAAAGAATACTACGGACAACGCATTTCTAAATTTAACTTCTGGAAGTTTCAGTGAAATTTGATTTTCTAGATAAAAATAAGTCTTCCCGGTTGCAATAAATAAAGATAATGTTAAAAGGAAGACGAACGGAGTCATAGGAGATCAAAGTCATTAGAGAAGTTAGAACACATCCGGGGTGGCCTGGGGTTTGATGAGGTAAGGTGCATGAGCGTCCCTACCTGAGTGGCTGGCACTCGGTCAGAACTCGGGGCTAAATGACCAGGTCTACCACTCCTATCATATACAGATAAGCAAACGGAGGCAGGAAAGACGAAGTTAGCATGCATTATATGCATGGAAGGATGTACCAAAAGCATAAAGAAAATAACTCGAGGTGCAGAGTTACCCAAGGATGTTCTCTGATACTACACAGCTTTAGTTACGTAATACGAAATGATTTCCGTACCCTTGTTTCAAGGCACTTTTCTAATATTCTCTTATGAATGGCTCTATTCTACTCCTGAAGATTTTATACCCTGGTTCCAAAAATAAAACCAAGTTGAGGAAAGGCATATTCCCTAATCATTGCACTCCCCTTATTTATCCTAAAAACATTTGCTTAAAATTATCCCAGGGCTTGACAATGTAATGGGCTGGAAGCTCAAACCACATCAGCTTCAACGAACTCCCTCCACAGCCCAGTGTCTCTTTGCTGTCTCCCAGAAGCGGCTAGTCCGCTGTTTTCAGCACTAAGGAAGTCTCTGTAAGCTGCTTCTGGCCAGACCTGAGGATATGTATCTTCGCAGGCATTTTTTTTTTTACCTTTATATTTACTTATTTATTTGTATGCCTGGGACTCACATGGAAAACCCCATCTGGATGAGGCAGGGCTCAGCCCTCAGCCCCGGAGCGGCCCGGCCATCCAACCAGCACCTGCCGCCCCCTTTTTACCTGTCTGCAAGACCACAGCTCTCTCTTCTCCGTCCAGGGGCACAATCCTGAAGGTATAGTTGGTCCCCGCTTGCAGGTCTTCGGGGCGGCATTCATAGGTGCTGTTGTCTATCCTCGCGGGGTAGCACCGCGCGAACCCCGACGTGCCGTTGCTGTAGATGAGGCTGAAGTTGCAGGGCGGCCCCCACGTCCTCCACCGGAGAGACGCGGCGCGGCTGGACGCCCTGGTCTCGGTCACGGTGAAGTTGCATCCCGCCGGCTCCTCGCCTAGTCCGCTCTGCAGAGGAACCAGAGACAGCAGCTGAACCCTCAGCCCAGGGACGGTCCCACCGCGGGCTCCCCACGCCCCCAGCCCCTGCGCACCCCTTGGCGCGCGCGCCCCGCAGAGAAAAAAAGTGGGGGGCACAGGTCTCCCCGCTGCTCCTTCCCCAGAGCAGCCCGAGAAAAAGTGGCCTCTCTTTTTCTTTTTTTGCCTTTGACAGTCTGGCGGGAGGCTCAGAGGAGGATCTTTCTTCCCCAGGGACGTAAAATGAGGCCACCTCCCCAAAACCGACCCGAGGAGCCCAGAGAGCGCAGGGAGCGGGCGCCCGGTCCCTCGGCTCACCTGCAGCAGGCTCAGCGCGGCGCACAGCGCCAGCCCGGCGCCCGGGCCCGGCATCGCGGCCCCCGGGAGGGCCAGTGGGAGGGCCAGCGCGCCCCGCCGGCGGCCGGCCGCGTGGGGAGCCACTGGTGGCGCGCGCTCAGGGCGCCCCGCGGGCTCAGGGCGCTCCCCTCGGGGCGGGCGACGCGCGAGGGCTGCGGCGGCCGCCGCTGCTGCGACTGAGGCCGCCGCCCCGGGCGGGCCGCGGGCGGACGCGGGAGGCGGCGGCGGCGGCGGGGGCCGGCGGCGCGCCGCCCTTCCCACGCCGCTGCCATTCTGACCCGCTCCGCCTCGCCCCGCGCCCCGTCCGCGCGGACTTCCGCAATCAAAAGGCAATTTCCTCGTCTCCCGGCAAAGGAACAATGCGCCGGCGAGGGAGGGAGCCCCGAGGAGCCCACGCCCGAGGCTGCCAAGGGCGCTCTCCGGGCGGGCCAGGCTGCCCCCCGGCGAGGGGTCCCGTCTGGATTCCGGGAGCGCAGCTTCCTCCTCGCCTCCCCTCCCCTCGGCTTTCACTTTCCCCCACTCTGGGGTCCCCGGCCCCGCCGCCTTAGCCGCCGTCAGCACTGGCTCCCTCTCACTTTCCAGCCCCGACCCCTGCCCCGTCCTCCCTCCACGCCCAGGGCCTCCCCCTCCCTGTCTTCCTTCCTATCTTCCTCATCTGCGTTCTCCAGGGCCTCTTTTTTCCCAGGATTAGACTTCACCGCCACAGAAGTTCCCGGGGTCACTGACCCTCTGCTGAAGGCTTTCATTGGAGGGCTTCTGCCCTCCTCACCTCAAAGCACTCATTTGTCCCAGTGCGCATCCTTCTGACACCAGCGAGAGAAAAAGACCCCCAAAGGATCTGGCCCATTGTCAACTGGACCTTTTTTTTAATTTCTTTTTGCCATCCACTTTCCCCTTCCTCTTATGGAGAGGTCTGTGTCCTCCCTAAATGCCATGCAAAGGGTGCTAACCAAGAACAAATATCACCGACAATTGCTCAGCCCACAGGCAAAGCGGTTTCACCACTGGTCCTCCAGCAGTGAAAGCCATTTCATCCACACATGTCCAAGGAATAGAAGAAAGAAATATAAACTCTTGCTTGTGGAAGATACTGTTGATGGCTCAGCTCCCCCACATATAACAAGAAAAAAGAAATCTATTCACTTTTCAGGACTGACTACATGCTTTTTAGCAACTGCCTCGGCGTCTGAATGATTATGTGTCTGAAAATGGATTTTACAACAGCTTCCAAAAAACAAAAGAACAAAAATGTTTAATTGTACAATAAACGGATGACAATAACATAATATTGCAATAGCTCTTATGGTGTTTGAATACTTCTTGAAGGGTGCCACCCCTAATAGCTGTCAAAAGAGATGAGATTTCACATTTTAATTTTCAAATCAGAATACAGAGCTAACCCAATGAAAAAAATGACATACTCCCTTCTTTTCAAATAGAATATACACACAGAAAGCTTTATTATTGGCTACTCTATCGTCTTTCTACTTTGAAGTAACGCAGGAAAAAGTAAAATTGACTTAAAATATTTTAGGAAATGTGTGTGTGTGTGTGTGTGTGTGCGCGCGTGTGTGTGTTTAATCTCTTAATGAAAACATGAAATTTTTACTCCTTCAGAGACTCTGTGGGCTTTCCTCTGCAGTCAGAACAAAGATTTCAAATCTCCTTTGAGTTAACAAACATTCAAAGGTCAAACTTGAAGCAGGTGTGTATTTTTGGAAAGACTGAATCTTTGCTATTTCCCTGTTCAGGTCATTTGTCTTAGAAAAGCGCTTTTGCCCCTGCCCCCCCCCCCCCATATTTTGCCCCCAAGTTCAAGGGCTTTCACAGCCTGGCATGCTTTTCTGCCCCACCAGAAGTCATGCTCCCCTCCCTCCCTCCCTCCCTCCCTCCCTCCCTCCCTCCCTCCCTCCCTCCTTCTCTCAGGTACTGCAAGCCTACAGGCCCCCTCCGGCCCTCACAGGGGTCTTTTTTCAGCTTTCTTGCTTTTCAAGATCTTTTTCTTTTTGTGCTCAGAGGACAATGTGTTTTCCTCATCTGCAAAACTGGAATAGTACCTATTCTAAATATTTCCCAGAGCTATTACGAAGAATAAATAGATCACATATGTTAAAGCACCTTTGCAAACTCTAATAACAAGTGTCAGGCCGCCTCCTTACAGATTGCACCCAAATCAGCTTTTTTGCTCTTTTGAAAATTTATTCTTCATGCAGGTTGTGCTTTCCTACCTTCTACCGCTCATCCCTGTCTTTTCCACTGTGGTTTATAAAATTTTCTCATAAATTGTTCCTCAGATTTGGAATCTTCTCATCAAGTAGATCCTGCATCCTACAAGTTTTCCCAAGCATTTTTTTTTGTTGCTATTGTTTTCTTGTTATCTGTATTTTACTAAAATTTTAAAATTCTTTATTGATTAACAACCAAGATTACTGTATCCAGCAAAGTTATCATTCAGAATTGAAGGGCAGATAAAGAGCTTCACAGATAAGAAAAAGCTAAAGGAGTTCATCACCACCAAACCAGTGTTATATGAAATGCTGAAAGGTATTATTTAAGAAGAGGAGGAAGAAGAAAAAAGATAAAAATTATGATCAACAAATACATATAATATCAAGTGATTCTAAAAATCAAGTGAATTAAAAATCTGAGGAACAGAATAAACTGGTGAATATAATAGAATCAGGGGCAAAGAAAGGGAGTGGATTGATAATTATCAGTGGGAAAGGGGTGTGGGGGGTGCAGGAAGATACTGGATTATCTATGGATAACGACAATGGGGGAGTGGTGGAGGGGGGAGGTAAGGGCAGAGGGTGGGGGCGGGAACCTGGTGGAAGGAAGCTATTGGGGGGGGGGAGGAGAAACAATTGTAATAATCTGAACAATAAAGATTTATTTAAAATAAAAACACTCTTTATTGTTTAAAGTATTATATATGAAACCTTTCCTCCCCATTGACCTTTTCCCGCATACAAGTCCTATGTTGGTCTCTCCCCCTCCCCACTACCCACCGAGGTTGGATAGTCTGTTTGATGCTTCTATGTCTATGTTTCTGGATCTATTTTTGTTCATCAGTTTATGTTGTTCATTATATTCCACAAATGAGTGAGATTGCGTAATACTTATCTTTCACTGACTGGCTTATTTCGATTAGTATAATGCTCTCCAGTTCCATCCATACTGTTGCAAACAGTAAGAGTTCCTTCCCTTTCCAGCAGCATAGTATTCCATTGTGTAGATGTAGATAGTTTTCTAATCCACTTATCTGCTGGTGGGCACTTAGGCTGTTTCCAAATCTTAGCTATTGTAACTTGCGCTGCTATGAACACAGGGGTGTACATGTCCTTTCTGATTGGTGTTTCTATTCTAGTTTCTTGGGATATATTCCTAGAAGTGGGATAACTGGGTCTAGAAAACATCTTTTTTTTTTAAAAAAAAAAAACAAAACAAAAAACAAAACACACACACACACACACACACACACACACACAACATTACATGCCAGCAATATTATAAGTTAATTTTTAAGTTACTTTCATTTCCAGTAGACTGTGTAACAATCCTTTTCTATAATCTTTCCTTTTGAGAAGGACTAACCAAACAAGTAATGGCAAAGATTCCTCAAGATGCTTCCAAGTTCTGTGTTACTAACAGTGAGCTGCTAATAATGCCTTGGGAATAGGAAACTGGAAAAGAAGGAATGACTTCTTTGTATGCACTTATTTGATTTTTGAGAGACACATATATTTAGAATCATGTGCTGTCCTTTATTTATTTTAATGTCAATTATATGAAGTATCATAGCAATGCATGAAGGAAAGAACCAGCAGTCCCAGACATTTCTTTTCCAAAGTTATGTAATTGCTAGTGTGCCAGTTCTTTTTTTTCTTTCTTTTCTTTTCTTTTTTGAGGGGGGTGGGGTGGTGGATTTTAACGGTCACACAGAGTGCCCCCCAAGTTAGGGGTCCTAAATAACTCATAAGAAGTAACATGTAAAACGATGAGGGGACGTTTAAATTCAGGATATTATTGTTCCACTTTTCCTCTTAAAAGCATTTATACTAATATTAAAAATTAGAATTATAAGGGATTCAAGGCAACACGGAGCTGCCAGATACCATCTTTTCTTCTTACAAGTTTATTTGAAACTACCGTACAAAGTGTAAATAAATCGATTCCTTTTTTCCTGTGTTCTCATCTTTGTTTGGAATTCCTCAACTTCTTTTGAGCCTATTTATCCTGAGTAATGACACTGCGTTTGCTTTAGAAGTTACTGCATTCCAAGAATTTGGGATCAGCCACCCTGTAACTTTTCAGGGGACAACCTCTTCTCTGCCACTAGGAAGCCTTTCCCAGCCTGCATGGGGAGGGCAGGGCTGCTTTTGATTAGCTCTGAGTGAACAAGCAGCTGTCTTTTAAGTAAGTTGTCATAGCAATCAATGAATAATTGTTATCATTGACATATTCATTAATAATGAATTCACGGATGAAAGCATGGCTCTTGTCACATCGAGAGCATAGATGTCAAATGATACGACTGGTCTAGGGGCCACACTTTGAGAACAGCTACTTCATTCAGATCAGGGCTTGGGCGGGGGGAGGGAAGGCTGTGGGGATGAGAGAAGAGCAGAGCAGATTGGTAAAGTTGATTGGTTAATTCAGACACCTCGCCTATGACCTGAAATTGTCTGTGTGACTTGGCCTCTGCCCATCTCTTGCCTCCCTCCTGCTTGCTCTCCACGCTTCAGCGGCCTAGGTCTGATAATTCACTGTTTATTCAGCAAATACTGATTGAGCATTAGCTGTCAGACTCTAGTTCCGATTTTGGAGACACCCCCATGGAGCCAACTTTTTCCTGCCCCCGGGCCTTTGTGCCTGCTGTTCCATCTTCTGGGACCACTCTTCCCCAGGTGCTCTGCTCTTCCTTCCCACCTCTGGTCTCAGCTGAAACACACACCGAGGGGGCCTGGCCCCTTCTGACCTCACAAGGAAAAAGTGTCCTTTTATCGTTCTTCATTTCAGCAACCCATTTGTTTCATTCAGAGCATTAATGACACTATCTGCCTTCCCAGGGCATATGAGGAATTCCCTCAAGGTAGAGTCTTTTTTTGTCTTGTTCTTTTTGCACAAAGCTTGGCATAAAAGTACAGTTTCAACAAATATTTGTGGAATGAATGGATAAATGAGTAAATGAATCTTTGTAAGTTGCTCAGTAAATATTGTTATGTGAATAAGTACTCTGGACAAGTCCTTCTAAACATGTTCCATCTGGATGCCTCAGATATCATCTTGGAAGGGAAGATGGGAAAGGGAAGAGAGGGAAAAGGAGGGAAGGGCAAAGGAAGGAAAACACCACAAGGTTGATTTTTGAAGAGAAAGAGATGGAAAATGATCTGAGTGGGAGGGAAGATTAAAGGAGGAGAAGCAGAAAAGGAGGGAGGGACAATGTAGAACAATGTTTCCAAAGAGTGGCAGCAGCATCATCTGAGCTCTTGCTAGAAATATAAACTCTAGGTCTCTGCCAGCCCTGAGGAATCAGAAATGCTGAGATGGGCCAAATAATCTGTTTTCTATTTGTTTGTTTATCTTAACAATCCTTCCTGGTCTAGTTGGTGAGAAAGGATGACAGAAGTTCCAAATAAAAGTCTTAGGTTGGCCGAAACCAGTTTGGCTCAATGGATAGAGCGTCGGCCTGCGGACCGAAAGGTTCCAGGTTCGATTCCGGTCAAGGGCATGTACATTGGTTGCGGGCACATTCCCAGTGGGGGGTGTGCAGGAGGCAGCTGGTCGATGCATCTCTCTCATCGATGCTTCAAGTTCTCTATCTCTCTCCCTTCCTCTCTGTGAAAAATCAATAAAATATATTTAAAAAAATAAAAGTCTTAGGTTGTCAATCCCCCTATCCCAGTGGTCAGCAAACTCATTAGTTAACTGAATGGCAAACCGCAGCTCTGGAGCTGCATGTGGCTCACAAGCTGCAGTTTGCCAACCACTGTCCTATCCAAAACCTTGCACCAGACTTCTATATATATAAAAGCTTGAGCGACTTTAACGACTGAATAACCAGAATGAGGGATCAACCAGTTGCTATGATGTGCACTGACCACCAGGGGGCAGATGCTCAAAGCAGGAGGTGCCCCCTGGTGGTCAGTGCACTCCCACAGCCAATTTCCTACGGGGGCACCCCCGCCCCCTTCGCTGCCCCCACACAGGCTGAGGGACTTCACCCATGCACAAATTCATGCACCAGGCTTCTAGTCATTTTATATTAAAGAGAGTAATGATAGTTTATTGTTCTTATTATTTTAAACTTCACTGAAATATCTCTGGTTATAAGAAGCTATGTCAGGGAATTAGAAGATCTTGAGCAATTTTAGAATGTGTCAAATAAGTAAATTGGTCACAGAAAAATGTAGTATTTTATATAACATAGGATATATATGTACATATACAAACTTATATAATATTTATTCATATATGTTATATGACATATATTATGCACAAAATATATATTTATAATATAATATGCATATTTTGATATTTGTAACACCTCAATAAAAATAAAGTGCAGATGCTAAAAGAAAAAGGATCAGCATACAGCTAACTTAATAATTGTTAGATAAGAGGCCAATTCTGGTGCCTTTTCCTCTGAGGAAGAGGAAGTACTTTTGTGATGCAACTTTCAGGTATATTTCCTATATATATATATATATATATATATATATATATATATATATAGATATAGATAGATATAGATAGATATAGATATATATATATATATAATATATTTTATTGATTTTCCACAGAGAGGAAGGTAGAGGGATAGAGAGCTAGAAACGTTGATGAGAGAGAAACATCGACCAGCTGCCTCTTGCACACCCCCCACTGGGGATGTGCCCGCAACCAAGGTACATGCCCTTGACCGGAATCGAACCTGGGACCTCTCAGTCTGCAGACCAATGCTCTATCCACTGAGCCAAACCGGTTTCGGCCCCAGATTTTTTTTTTTTTTTTTAAAGAAGAAGGCCAAGCAATCAGGGATTGTGCCAACTAAAAGCCGCTACATCTGGCAAATCTGTTTCTAAGTTTTAATTTGAACTGGCTCAAATTACAGCAAAAGTGACTAGAAATGTAACCTGCAGCAGGTGTCATGTGTTTTAAAAGAGGTGTACTAAAATTTGAGGTAAGATAATTTTGATAACCATTTTTAAAAAATAACTATAACCATCTTCTTCTGCTTAGAGATGCCATTTTGGGAAACTTATATTTGAAGCACTCTTTCTAGCTTCCTAGGTCACAACTTTCCTAGATCATAGGTCTCTGGAAAAATGGAAATAATGAAGGCACTTAAGGGGGCAGTTGCAAAGATTAAATGAGAAGGTGCGTATTTTATGTGTAACAGTTTTTGGCTAAAGGACTCAACAAACGTAAGACACTCTGATTTTTAGTAATGAAAATAGTATATGATGCTGAACACCCATGAATGCTAGAGAATGACGAACACCCATGAATGCTAGAGAATGACGAAGACAGAGGAGCATGTCTTCCTGAGAAGATCCAAGTGATAAGTTATCATTGCTTTCAGTCTCGTGCCCAAGAGAATCTCTTCAGTAGATCAGCACAAACCACATTTGACATTTAATGGCTGCTCCGACTTTTGGCCTTTGCCAAGATTTGTTTTAAATCCTGGAAGGGAGGGGCTGGGAGTACCGGATATGTCTCTAACAGCAGCTCCACCAGCTCTCCCAGGCACATCTCTAAGGTTTCCTGATACTTTTTTCTACACCAATTTCTCACCCTCTTCCCCTCCACCAATTTTTTTTTAATCTGGAGGAAATGGGCCCTGCAGAGCTTCTGTCATAGCTTTTTCATCATATGCTGAGACATTACTTAAAACCAGATATGGCTTAAAACCAGACTACCTACCTTTTCCATCTCAAGCACCTCTGCTCCACCTTCATTCCCACCTGGCAATCCTTGCTGCCCCACCCTGGGAAATGAGTCTGCTTGCAAATGCACCAAGTCAAGGCAGTGGGCTGTCTCCAGGGGCAAGGCTGTTATACATTAAGGTTTCAGGAATATTCATGAGATTTGCATGAATATTCAAACCCTAAGATTGTAGGTAAATAAAACATGGCTAATCTTGGCTTTAAGAAATAACAAACAAACAGACAAAAATAATCATCCCTTCATCCTCCTTAAAAAGTAATGACTGGAGAGTAAAAACTCTTGTCTTCTTTGTGCAGTGTACCGTGTTTGCTAGAACTTTACTTTCCGTGAATTCTCCGGAGGTCGAACACAGGATTCTCTTTGGCCAGTACAGGTGCCTCTACTTGCAGTTTATTACTTATAGTGTAATCTTAACATTGTTTTTAAAAAATAGAATAAGTAAGTAATGTTGAGAAAATAGATTTTTACATGTAAAAACATCTGGATTTTGCCTTAAAAAAAATCAAAAGTTGGAGTCTTGTTGGGCCCACATTCATCCTGCCTCATCCACACAACTCCCGTCCCACCTTCCCTGCAAAAGGGGCAGACAATGGGCATCTCAAAGTCCTTTGACCAAAGTGAAAGATCAAAGAATCTTATGTTTTTCAAAAATGTAATGATAAAAAACCTCAGCTAGATTATAAACCTCTTAAAGGAAGGAGTCCTATCTCTTCATTATCTCCCCCACATCCTCAGGTTCTGGAAACTCCATCTGTCCTTAGGTATGGACAGAGTAAACATTCACACCCCCACCAGGAAACAAGGGCATAGCTAAGTACTTGTCAATCTGAAACAAAATTGGGTTATTCAGCTGCTCCAATGCAGACCTGGAACCCTTAGCATCACAGAACCCAAGGATAGCTAGCAGCTAAGCCTTGGGAAAAACTAGTGCCCAAGCAGCCCCTGCTCCAAAGGGATGGATCCCGAATCCACAGAAGAGCTAATCCTTCTCCAATGATCCAGATGCCACCTGGTTAGGACCAGTAACCAGGTGGTCCTAACCAGGTGGCATCTGGATCATTGGAGATCCATGTAAAGGTCACAACTCTCAGCAAAGCACACTCTTTTTGGTAGCTTCTCCACAGATCTGTTGCTCTGAGCTGTAAGCAAACATCAATGCTCACAGACACACAGATGAAAGGCAGGCGCCCCATAAAACTACACACAGAGGGTGCACTCACTGGCCCAGAGCTTCCAGAGATTCAAATCAGAAGAATTCTTATGAGCAAACACGTGCCTCCGGTGTCCCTCCAAACAGAACATTCTCCAGTGGGCACCCCGTCTGCATTTAGCCATGGTAACATTTAAAAAATATATATTTTATTGATTTTTTTACAGAGAGGAAGGTAGAGGGATAGAGAGCGTCCGCAGACCGACGCTCTATCCACTGAGCCAAACCGGTTTCAGCCATGGTAACATTCTGTTGCCAGATCCCCCAAAGTGTAGGAAGAACGGAAAAGATTTTTACTTCAAAGACGCTCCTGGAATTCATAGCATTTCCCCTTTCACTTACTTTTCACCATACTTCACAATCACTGGGGTTCAAAGCTGTTGTTCTGTGCGTGGGATATGCTGTGCAACGGAGGAGTAGCTGGGCTGAGGGACCGAGATGGAAAGGACTGGGCCGTCTCTTCCAGAGGCAGTTTATTATCTTATCTTCATACTTATCAGCTGGCTCCCCCTGCCTGTGGTGATCCTTGCCTTTACTGCTTTTTCTTGCAAATCAATCATTTCTCCCTCCCTGTTCATTCTCCTCTCACCTCACCCTCTCTCTCCTGTCCTTGAAGAAGACAGATAGGTCTTAGTCAGTCCGAGCCACTGGACTGTCCCTAATTCAATAACATGCTTTGAATCCCACCCACTATAAGCCCTTCAGCAAACTACTCTTTTTATTTGAAAATTTTCTTTTATCTTTAAATAATTTCAAACTTACAGGTAAGAATTGTGCAGAGTGCTTCCACATACCCTTATCCAGACCCACTAGTCTTTAAAAAATATTTTGTCATATTTATCACTCTCTTTCTCCCCATATATACTATGTTTACCTGCACCATTTCAGAGTAGGCTGCATATACTCTGAATTAAATGTGTGATCTTAGTAAAGCTAATCAAATTCAGGCAATTCAAACTTGATACAATGCTTCAATCCACAATCGGTATTTCAATTTTGTCAATCATTTCGATAATGTCCTATCGCAGTTTTTGTTTGTTTCTTTTCTCTAATAAGAACACAACTCAGGGTCCTGTATTGCATTTAGTCATCAGATCTCTTACTATTCTGGAATCTGGAACAATTCCTCAGCCTTTTGAAATGATCTTTCTGACAGTGATCTTCGTGAATGACACAGGTTGCTTATTCTAATAGTTTCCTCCTCCAAGTTCATGTGTCCACCATTTCCCGGTGATTACATTCGGTTTATACATCTCCAGCAGGACTTGACTTCTCTTGCATTCAATGTTTTCCCTAACAAGCTGGTTATTCAATTATTCTCTAAGGGATGGCAGATCTAATTGGACTTTAGAATCAATGGGGAGATTTTCACACTCTGGTGTTGAGGTCCTATCTCTAAATTCTGTTCAGGAGGTTGGAGGCAGAATGTTAGAAACTATCTTTAAAAAGCTTCCCAGATGATTCTGATGTGTGTGTGTGTGTGTGTGTGTGTGTGTGTGTGTGTGTGTGTGTAAGGCCAGGGCAGAGAGCCATGGACTTCCTGTCTCAATTAGCATATCCTGCCTTCTCTTCCCTTTGATCTCTTCCCTTTCCTTTGCCATTCTTTCTGCCCAGCGCTTCAACCTTCATCTGCCCAGGGAACCCGTGTGCCAGAGAACCAGCGGTGGCTTAAAGAGCCCACTTCAATGCACCCGTTCTGTTTCATGGCTGCTTTTTATGTGCATGTGACTTACACTAGGACACCCTATGAACACAGTCTTTTTTGTGTGCATAAAATGGAAAGTAGTGCAAATTACTCATAATTAAAAGAAAATAAAAGTCCTTGAAATTTTAGATCTGGAGAGGGTCGAATGAATTGTAGACCAGTATGCTATTGGAACATGGTAACCCACTTGGAAAACCAAGAAAACTACAGTCCTTTGCCTAAATTAGGCTTGGATGATGCTAATTATAAGGTAGGGGCTTCAGCAGCACATCCTTCCCGAAGTATATTACTCCCTCGCGTGGCCTTTTCGCACTGTCAGCAGTCTCAGATTCACTTATATTTTATTCCATTCACACTAGAGCCAGGGGTGGGCAAACTTTTTGACTCGAGGGCCACAATGGGTTCTTAAACTGGACCAGAGGGCCGGAACAAAAGCATGGATGGAGTATTTGTGTGAACTCATATAAATTCAAAGTAAACATCATTAAATAAAAGGGTACGGTCTTTTTTTTCCTTTTTTTTTTCCTTCAATAGTATAGAACAGCCATCCGGCCTGCGGGCCATAGTTTGCCCACGCCTGCTGACTAGACAGTCTAAGAGTCTTTGCTCATGAGGAATGATTAGGGGATTTTATTTTTTAAATTTATTTTATTATTATTACTTTTGGCTACATCTTTGCACTTTCTCCTTCTAGGTGTTTGCCTCCATAACGGGAATATTCTCTCACCTTCAGTTCTGGCCACAGGCCGGGGGTGCAGTGGGCAGACTCTCCTATGCAATGTAAGTAACACAGTAAAGGAGGTTACCCCAGACGTGAGGAGAGGGACAAGGGAGGATTTTCTGCATTTGCCTTATCACTTTTTTGGAGGCTCCCATGGGCCTTCCTTTAAAAGGCCAAATGGAAGGAAGCACAGAACCGTGAAACCCAGACCAGCACCACAATGGCTATTCATAAACTGAGGAAATGCAGTCCCTCTCCCAGGCCAGGGCCGGGGCAGGGAGGGGAGGGGAGGGGAAGAAAGAGGTGTGCCTCCAAACAAGATTTAGGGATGTTGAGCCAGCCAGGAACATTTTAAATGCAAGCTCAACATTTTATCCTTCTGAAAGCACTTTCACATAATAATGTGGTTCTCACAACCACCCCGTAGAGTCAGCAGGGTAGAGATGATGGAGCAAAAAGAGAAGTTGGTATTAATTGGTAACATTATTGAATACTTGTCTTATATAGCCAATGCACTGAGCATCTTGCTTAATGAGAGTTTAACCCTCTGAACCACCCTATGAGGCAGATAGAGCACCCTTAATGATCCTTATTGTAAAGAGGAAGCAAGTATGACTTGAGCTGAGTAACTAGCCTTTTTTTCTTGTTAAGGGCCATTTGGGTATTTATAATATAATTTGAGGGCCACATAAATTTATCAACTTAAAAATCTGCCGACTGTATTTAGTCAAACATTTAATTAACAAACCCTTAATGCCTTGGCAGGGCCAGACCAAATGATTTCTCAGGCCTTACACTGCCCTCGGGCTCGATGTTCTCTATCTCTGAACTAGGAGATGACACCACTATGATTTAAACCAGGTTTCTCTGACACCAGAGCCCTAGTTCTTTACCACCTCCTCCATGGCCACTTGGCGGAGAGGGGACCTACATTGGAGGCTCATCAGGTTTTGAAGCTGAAGTGAGGCACAGGGCCCATCTTAACCCTCTTTGGAGGCCACCTCTCCACCTTTAACTCTCCCTCCTACACATTCACTCACGTGCTCCAACAGATGGACTTCCTGGCCTATCTCTCCTTGCTCCTTACCCATAGGGAATGGCTGGTCTATGCAAGACACCTTTTAAAAAAATATATATTTTATTGATTTTTTTTTTTTTTACAGAGAGGAAGGGAGAGGGATAGAGACTTAGAAACATCAATAAGAGAGAAACATTGATTAGCTGCCTCCTGCACACCCCCTACTGGGGATGTGCCCACAGCCAAGGTACATGCCCTTGACTGGAATCGAACCTGGGACCTTTCAGTCAGCAGGCCAACGCTCTATCCACTGAGCCAAACCAGTTAGGGCCATGCAAGGCTCCTTCTGACACCCACAGGTGGCCTGATCTGCACCAGGGCCTGTGCATCAGAACACTGCATACTTTCACTTAGGTGGCATACATGGATGCTGGCTGACTGGGTGCTGAAATCAGCCCATGTTCCAATACCAAGTCCTGTGTGCTCATGGTGAAACTGTGTGCCTAAAACATCTTTTTGAAAAACTAACCCAACAATTCCCTATCTTCCTAGGCTCCCATGGGCCTTCCTCTTACTCAACCTGAGCCCCATTCCTTAAAGAATGTATATTCTAGAAAGTAATTGCAGGAGACTGTAATTAGATAAAAGAATTTCTGATTATTTAAATTTCATAGCATTATCCTCCTCGTCCTTTCATAGTCTAATAACACAAAAAGTACACTCAATGGTAGGTAACTAAGCCATTAGAAGTCCATGGAGGAGATACTGTGGGTCTGGGACCAAATTTGTCTAGATCAGTGGCTCTCACATTTAAAAGTGCATCAGTGTGACTTGGAAGGCTTGTGACAACACGGGCTGCTGAGCTCTTACACAGCATTTCTGATTCAGTAGGTCTAAGGTGGAGCCCAAAGCTTGCATTTTTAACAAGTTCTGGGTCTGGGGTTCATGCTTTGAGAACCACTGATTTACTTCTTGACTAATACTACTAGCTTCTTCTCCCACCAACTTTGTCCGTGTAAAGACATACACAGCCACATTATACTCTTACGATGGTAACAACAGTAAGAACAGTAGCTAACAGTAATTAAGCCCTATTTTCCAGGCACATGCTGTGGGTTAGTTCATGTTGAGGGTGAGAGGATGAGAGAGTGACAGAGAGGGGAGAAAGATTTTTGAAGCCAAGTATTGGCCCAAATCTACCACCTTCCAAAGATAGATCCCTAACACGGTAGGCAAAGATGTGAGGAAAGAGGTTAAAGGAGAAAAATAGGGAAAATTCTACTATAAAAAGAATCAACTTAGGAAAACTTTGCAAGAGCATTAATGAGTGATTGCTGGATTCTAAGTTGCGTTCTCCTTGGCATTTACCTTCATTAACAGGAGCTTTATGTAAGAGACTGTGACTGGGTGTGCAGGTGTGTGTGTGTGTGTGTGTGTGTGTGTGTGTGTGTGTGTGTACTCTTATTGCTCTGCTATTCTCTAATCATCCAACTTGGGGGAAGTTCTTAACCTCTTTAAGTTTAATGCAGCTTACCTGTGAAGTCCTAATAATACCAATACCACTAATAGTACTACAATGGTGGGTTGTTTGATGCTCACAGATGGTTCCCATCCAATATCAATGGCCCTTGCCATGTGGCTTTGCAGCTCTTCCCATCAAGAGATGGAGTTCCTACCTTCCTCATGGCCCAGCTCTGCGAAGCCAATCCCACAGCCTCACACACCGGGTGCTGTCTGATAAAGAGAACACCTGGCACACAGAGGTTTTCTTCTTACACAGTTCCAAGCGATTAAGTCAAATGATTTTACATCGCTCTTATACCCTTATGGGTGTTGAGGTAGAGTACCTTTCAAAGTTACTTTCCATTACCAGAGGTGGGGGAAGTGGGGGAGTAGAAGACGGTATAGGGGGGATAAATGGTAGGAGACTTGACTTGGGTGGTGAATACACAATACAATAGATAGATGATGTATATAAGTTGTACACCTGAAGCCTATGTAATTTTCTTAACCAGTCACCCCAATAAAAAGGGAAAATGAAATAGAAAAAAATATAATCCTATCAAGAGTAAAACAAAAACAAATCTACGTTTGTAGGACAGGCATTTTACCTCACACGTGACTCTTACTTTTTAAAGTGTCTAACAACAGCTGTTGCAAGCTGACTGTTATAAAGCACATTCTCCTGCTAAATCAAACAATGACCAGACAGGAAGCCTTGACTGAAGTCTGAGGGTCCTGGAGAACTGCAGCTCTAGAACCTGCCTTTGGAAAGGGCGTGGCTTCTACGCACTCAGCTTCCCAGGACAGAGATAAGAGTTGGCCTGAGCTCCAAGGAAACAGGAACATGAGATAGTTAGCTGCATAGTCCTTCTGGTGCCCCACAGGAAAGGTCATGGACGTTACAGTGGATTTCACTTTAGAAAAGGCCTAAACAAACAAACAAAAACCCCCACAGTGTATTTGCCATGACCTGAACTTGCCAACCCAGCTGTGAGGGCTGGCTCACCGGAGCTCTGTAACCCAGTGCTGGGTGGGCCCACGGCTGGCACGCCTGCAACCAAGCTCTAGCTGGGTGTCCTGCACTCATCCCAGCAGAGCCTGGCCACCTCTGGGTCTCCATATGTTTGTTTTACAATCGTCAAACCTGGACAAAAATAGGGAAAAACATTTTTTTTTCCTAAAAGGCAACTCTTTGATGTTGAGGCATGTATGTTTCCATTGTAATTTTTATTCATGTTTCTTGATGCATCTAATTATCTATATCTATCTATATCTATATATATATCTATATCTATATCTATCTATCTATCTATCTAAGCCCAGTGACTGGAACAACAGAATGACCAGAATGACTAGAATGACTGGTGGCTATGATGTGCACTGTGGAAGCCAACCAGCATGATCTAGGTTCCAAATGCCCCCCTCCTCCCCAGAGGCCTGGCCCCTAATTGGCCCCCCAGCATTCCAATTGGGAGTGGGACCAGCTGAACAACTGCCAGAGGCCCTTCGCCCCAGCCTGATGGGCCCCCATTGGGGCTGGCCAGACCCCACCCGTGCAAGAGTTCATGCACTGGGCCTCTAGTATATAAATGTTATATAAAAATATATACATCAGCACAGAAAAAATAATAGAAGTATTTAAGCTCATATGTAAGTGAATAAATACTCTTCTAAACTGATGTTAAAATGCAGCTTTGGTGATGGCACATTCAGCCAGAATAAGAAAGTGCTCCACCAAGAAGCATTCCATTTCAAAAGGAAGTGGTGAGGGCTCAGGATTTGGAAGATGAGGGAGAGCACAGTGCCAGTTCATAATGGCATTCGTAAGTACCAGCTCTCCTTCCATTCCCTGTCTTCCCACTCTCTAAGCCCAGACAGATCAGAAACCATAGTGATCAAATGAGAGGAGGTGGGTAAAGAGCTAGATGGAGAGAGAGAGAGAATTTGGACATGCTTCCTTTTCCTACTTCAAGTTCAAACTGATAGTAGATGATGAGAGAGGAGAAGCTAACATTTCCATTGAATTTAGAGTTTGGATTATTTCCTGAAGTGGGTATTCTTGTAAATGGACTGAAAGTGGATTTTGAGTTTTAAAGAGATGTAGAGAGTGTCCAGAAAAGTCCCGAGGCCTTCCAGAAGCCAGGGAAGAGTTGGGTCACGGGGAAGGCTTAGAGCAAAGGAAAAGTGGAGATAAGAATAAAGTCCCAATACTTGTTCAAAGGACTGGCTATATTTGTTTTGTGATTAATAATAAAGTATCGGCTCATTATCTGGAAACCATATGCAATGTTAAATTCTGCACAAAGCAAAAGAAAGAGCACTAAAATGAACAAGTCATATGCATAGCGTGGGGGGGTTGTTTTCTTTAAATTATTTGGATCGATTATCCTAATAAGCAATGAAACCTTTAGCTTGTTTGATTCACTTTAGTTATTCTGTACTGCCTAAAAGGATAGCCTAAAACCCCGAGTGGAAAGCAAAACCAAAGAGACCAACGCCTGTAGCAAAAACACTCTGCCAGCAGTCTCTATGCCGTGCCATTTTGGACATTTGATCCATCGGTCCTGTGGATGCTGATGTGCAATTGGTATGAGACTTAGCTTCCCTTGACCATGACTCACAAGTCAATGACAGTGAACCCCAAACCCTCCATTGCTTTGTGACTCTTTCTCCTCCCTCCATGAGCAAACGTGGTTGTGACATAAACACAGGGGAACTTGCAAGTTCTCTTTCCTGCTTTTAGGCATATGACTATGAACCCTGACTTCGGTTCAGAAATGTGGCCGAGGCTGCCTAATTATGTCTCTGCTGGAAAGATGTGGAATTTTTCTTACCATTTTAAAGATTTTCCTTCTTACAAAAAACACATTCACGTACAATTCACAGCTAGCACACAGAGCGCCTGATCGTCAGCTTGAGTAAGGGGCATTCCCCACAAAGCGAGTCTTTTCCAGTGATGGGCTTTCTGAGAGCTTCCCAAACCACGTTTTACCCCCCCCCCTCGTCCTCTTACCTCTTCCGTGGTGCTGGAGAAGGGCCGAGTGGTCCAGGGAACCCACGATGTCTCTGTGCTCCCAGTCATCTGCAGACTGGGGGGCTGCCCCGGGCTGCTGCTTTGGCTGGAGTTTCCGGGAGTCGTTCTGGTGAAGGCCTCGGTGGTATTATTGCTAACGAGCCGTTCGCGGCTGTATGGAGGGGCATTAAACGCAGTGGGGGTTTGGGGAGGAGACGTGTTTCTAATGCTCCTTACGGAAAATTGTGCTCCCAGGCCAGCTGAGGTAAAGAAAGGACAGTTGTTAAAATTACCCTCATGATTTATGGGTTCTCCACATAAAAGCAATTTTACTTAGAAAACGAAGACTCTTTAATGACCGACGTGTGGATAAGCTTTAGTTACATGAAAAGTCAGAGATACATTGAGTAGCACAATGCTCCTTTCCCCTGCTCAGTTCACCCAACCTTTATCTAGCAACAACATCCCCGCTCTGTGTAGGAGAGAGAATTAAATTCACTCCATGAACATTTTGGGCGCGCTGGCTTGGTTTCAGGGGTTCAAGGAATCTCTAAAAGCTTCATGCAAAATTCTGCATACGTGTGCCTATGTACTTTTCTTCTGAGGGGGACTTTCACAGTTTCTGTCACTAAACAAAGCAGCAGATTGAGAATGACTGCTAGTGACTTGCCAAACCTTGCCACGGAGATTGACGATTCCTTGGGAAATAATGGCATTTCTTTAACCAGAGTGCACACTGTTTCTGATCCTGACTTATGTGAGACCAAATCATGGGGGCAGTTCTACTTTCTAAGTTACTTATCTTTGGAAGGACAGTTAGCGGGTGTAAGAGCTGGTAGGATTAATTTACAGCTTTGCTCTGCAAGGCGGAATTAACTATACTTAAAAAAAATTGGTTGGTGACTTGTTTTTCCTAGCTATAATTCTAAAATGTGCTTCCATCTCATGGGGATCTTGCTAACATGCAAGTTCTGATTCAAAAGACAGGGTCAGATTCAGCCCTTCTAACAAGTTCCCGGCGCTGTGGTACTGATAGTCTTTGGGCTGCTCTTTGTGAAGCAAAACTCTAGAGCAGTGGTTCTCAACCTGTCTAATGCCACGGCCCTTTAATACAGTTCCTCATGTTGTGGTGACCCCAACCATAAAATTATTTTCGTTGCTACTTTGTAACTGTAATTTTGCTACTGTTAATGAATCATAATGTAAATATCTGTGTTTTCCGGGGTCTTAGGCTCTACAGCAGCGCTTCTCAACCTGTGGGTCGCGATTCATAACAGTCGCGATCCACATGCTAGGTTGCCTAAGACCATCGGAAAACACAGATATTTACATTACGATTCATAACAGTAGCAAAATTACAGTTATGAAGTAGCAATGGAAAATAATGTTATGGTTGGGGGTCACCACAAGGTGAGGAACTGTATCAAAGGGTGGAGGCATTCGAAAGGTTGAGAACCACTGCTCTAGAGAATGGTTGTATAACATGATGCATCGAAAGGCCTGTAGATTATGGGCCGAGGGGGGTATGTTTTGGAGCTTCCCTCAGATCCTCAGCGAATCACAGTTTTCTGGGATATAAAACCCCACAAAACCTTGCCCAATTAGATAATCATAACTTTGAAAGTTTCTGGTTAGAGACTGGCAGAACAAAGTTTATCTTTTTTAGCGTTCCTTTACTGGTTCATTCAAACAGCTATTTATTAAGCCATCACTATGTGTCAGGTGGAGGTCTCTTGAAGATGCTATTAGTCAATGCATTTCCCCTGTTCTGGTCCACCTTACTGACCCCTTTTTTGGACCTCATTCATTTCTATTCCAATTTAAACTAACAAATATTTCATATGATAATGTAATATTACAAAGAGGGGGATCTGGTATAAAAAGGAGAATAAAGATGGAAAAGGTATTTTTAAAAATTTAGCAAGATGTAAATGGCAGTGCTCTTAAAGGTTAATAAGATAATTATGGCTACTAAGCATTCTTTCCACGAGATGTGAAGGGTTATGTAAAGCAACCAGAACGGAAGGTGCTAGATTTAGCAAATAAAAACACATGATGCCCAGTTAAATTATAGTGTTAGACAACCCATAGTCCAGTATATTTAATATGTCTCAAATACGTAATGTTACTAATGTTATATTATATCGTATGTTGTATGTTATAAATATACTAAAGGTATTTGTCATTTATCTGAAATTTGAACATAACTGGGTGTTGTGTGACGATGTCCACCCTACTGCACTGCTCCTGGATCTAGGCGTTGGTAGACTTTCCCCCTTCATTTCTGTTTGCTTTTATCTCGCAGAACCCGGTGCCCCCGTCACTGCCATTGTGTTTGGAGGAGCCACTCGGAACGCAGATCAGGGGGTTTATTTATCCCTGGAGTGTCAAACCCAACTATAATGTTAGGGAGGCTTCCAACCCCATGAAGCAGTCTTAATTCCTGTCTTAACTGAGTTAGGTAATTGAATGTCCCTTTAAGTGCGTATGTCTTTTGCTGGGATATAAAAATTTCTGTATGTAGAGATTAGTATTTTGGTCATTTTGAGCTTTGGCCAATGCTGATCCTCTAAGTTGATTACCACCTGTGGCAATTTTACCTCTTAGAACTTAGAGGGGGAGAAAAAAAAGGCTTAATGATGGGTTTGGACAAGAACAGCTTTCAAATACCTAGCATGTAATTACATGTCTTAACATGTAGACCTATGTTTACTCTTTCTCGCTAAGGAGCACTTGCTAAGTGCTCATCCTAAGAACTTTTAAAATATTTGTCAACTTACATAATTAACTCAATGGATGAAACAAGACTCTCCCAAAATTAGACAAATGATCAAAACAGTTTTGAAATTTCCTCTGCGAATAACATAGCTTATTACCATTGCATTTACTTTTGAAATATCTTACAGAAAATTTCCCAGTCTTCTGTAATTGTCTTTAATTAACCTTCTACATTTATTTATAAAACACCCCTAACCAAACAAGTCCATTTCCATTTTAGGCCACCACCTTTTTCCAAAGAAAGAACCTACAAAATATGCAAGTTAAGTACCCCTTCATTTGGCACCTGTGTCTTTAACTTGTGCTATTTCTGGAAAGAAGTTTTAGTTTAACATTGTTTCCAAATTTTGTGAAATTTAAAGCTGTGGTTCACAGCCTTTGGTAGGCAGCAGAATCACCTTTGGGGTGTGGCCCTTCCCCTAGAAATTGTGATTCAGTAGATTTGGTGTGGGACCCACCACCTGCATTTCTAATAATATTCTCAGGTGATTCCAACATACATCTAAGTATATGACTTTATTCATATACACACCACAAGCAAAAACTGAAATTTAATTATTCCTTATGTAGGTATTTTTATTTTTTTGGTTAATCCTCACTGGAAGATATTTTTTCTATTGATTTTTAGAGAGAGTAGAAGGGAGTGAAGGATGGAGGGAGAGAGGAAGAGAGAGAAAGAGGGGGAAGGAAAAAGGGGAGAGAGAGAAGGAGAGAGTGAGAAAGAGAGAGAAACATCAATGAGAGAGAGACCTATCGATCGGTTGCCTCTCACATGCACCCTAACTAGGGATCAAACCTGCAACCCAGATATGTGCCCTTGACCAGGAATCACACCTGAAACACTTAGGTGCACAGACCAACGCTCTAACCACTGAGTAACACCAGCTAGGGTCCTTCTGTGGGCATGAAAAGATTATAAAATAGAAGGAAAGAAAGTGCATTACACAAAGATGTAAAGTGATCCAAAGAAGTTCATCGTCCCATCTCTTGAACCCTTTGTTGAAATGGGTGCTATGAAATTATAAAAATAGATTTTTGGCTGTTTTGGTATCTATAAATTCTGATGTGCTTTAAAAGGTATATGCATTTTACAGTTCATGAAAGAACAAGATGTGTTTTGACAAATGCAAGGAAAAGTTGTCACACAATGGAACAATATGTTGAAGCTATTTTTAAAAAGCTTCATTGTACCATTGCTGCTACATTGTTTTCACATTATACACAATTTCTCTTGGAGCACAGTCCAGAAAAGGTGAATTACCCTGGTCCAGTCTAAAAAGTTTTGCATTTAAGTTGAAAATAGCTTACCTATAAGGTTATTTGCAATCACTGCACCATATTAAGATCATATTTTGAATATATTTTAAAAAATCAATATATAGTTTAGCTTATGAATTAGTCTATGATTGGCTCAGATATAACCAATAATAGAAATGGAATTTTTTATAATTATTATAAAGACAACACACAATTTGTTAGTTTCTCTCCTTTAATTTTCAAGCATGTTAAAATGTAATAGCTTAATAAAACTCGTTTTGGTGGTAGGAATTTTTAACGATATCGGTACTTTCTATACTCTAGGAAGATGCCAAATATAATGTGCCCTTTTAAAGTAGGAAAATAATATAGAAAAGAGATAAACAAAACAGATGATGACTTAGACAAAGGATGGTTTATGTTTATATGTATATATATATATATATATATATATATTTATTTATTTATAATAAATTAAATGTATTAAACAAGACTGGGCTAGAATAAAGGTGAAGTGAAAGGGAGGGAGATTATAATAGTCTAAACAACTATTGGAAATAGTAAAATAAATAATTAAAAGTTCCAGAAAGAGTCCTTTATTGAAGAATTTAATAAAATAGTTCACATCTTATGGATGAACAACATTCATATTTGTGCTTTAGAGTATAATATTTAATTATCAACTCTTTTTAAAAAATATATATTTTATTGATTTTTTACAGAGAGGAAGAGAGAGGGATAGAGAGTTAGAAACATCAATGAGAGAGAAATAATCGATCAGCTGCCTCCTGCACACCCCCTACCGGGGATGTGCCCGCAACCAAGGTACATGCCCTTGACCGGAATCGAACCCGGGACCCTTCAGTCCGCAGGCCAATGCTCTATCCACTGAGCCAAACTGGTTTCGGCAGATATCAACTCTTTTTAAAAAGGCATTTGGTGTAGCTCCACTTGTCTATTTTTTCCTTTGTTTCTCTTGCCCTAGGAGTTGTAGCATTGAAAATTCTGCTATGTGAGAATAAAAAGCTTCTTCTGCACAGCAAAAGAAACAAACATCAAAATGAAAAGGGAACCCACTGTATGTGAGAACATATTTGCCAATGATACATCTCATAAAGGGTTAATTTCCAAACTATATAAAGTACTCATACAACTCAACAATAGGAAGACAAACAACCCAAATAAAAATGGGCAGAGGACACTTTTCCAAAGAGAACATACAAATGACCAAGAGACATATGAAAAAATGCTCAAAGTCACTAATTATCAGAGAGATGCAAATTAAAACAACCATGAGGTAACTCCTCATACCTTGGAGAATGGCTAATGTCAATAAATCAACAAACAAGTGCTGGCAAGGATATGGAGAGAAGGGAACTCCAGTGCACTGCTGGTGGGAATGCAGACTGGTACAACCACTATGGAAAACAGTGTGGGGTTTCCTCAAAAGATTAAAAATGTAACTACCATCTGCCCCAGTGATCTCACTTCTAGGAATATATCCTAAAAGCCAGAAACACCAATCAGAAAGAATATATGCACCCCTATGTTTATGGCAACGCTATTTGCAAGAGCTGAGATCTGGCAACAGCCCAAGTGTCCATCAGCAGATCAGTTGGAAAATTGTGGTACATTTACACAATGGAATACTATGCAGCCTTGTATTCTCTGATAAAGTTGACTTTTCTAACTGACTTTTATATTTTTACTTTATCCTCAGAGTCACAAGTTTCATAAGGATAGGGACTACAACACTCAACTTCCACCATAAAAGAGCCCATTGCCAAAAAGTACATACAGATGCAGTGGAGAATTCTTCAAGATAGAAGGTAATTCATAGAAAAACCATCTCCTTTGACCTTCATATAAAACATGGCCAATGATGGACTTCACTTCAAGAGTAAAGTGGATAGAACCATCCTTTTACTGTTTGCCAGTGAATAAACATACCTGGTAATGTATGTTGGGGCGGGGCGTGGGGGAATGGACTTCTCGAAAAACCAGAGTTAAAATTTGCACAATTGTGGTACAAACACACACACACACACACACACACACAATATCACACACACACACACACACACACACACACACACACACACACACACATGTTTTTGAATGTACATAGGCACAACACTTGCTTTAGCACAATTCGTTATCTTCCCAGTCTTCTCAAGCACCATTTTGATGTTCTAATAGCTCCTCATAAGCAGAGAACAGAAGTGTCCATGTCAGCAAAATTTTTAATTTCTTGACCATTGGTTTTGGTCATTACACATGTCTATGCCTACATGTGCATCCCATACTGTACAGTGCTTAACCAGAGTGCCTAGTGTCTGGCACAAAAAAGAAATGCAAGAAATATTTGTTGAATTAATAAAAGGAGCAAGATGCCAAAACGGGTTTGGCTCAGTGGATAGAGCCTGTGGACTGAGGGGTCCCAGGTTTGATTCCGGTCAAGGGCATGTACATTGGTTGCGGGCACATCCCCGGTGGGGGGGTGTGCGGGAGGCGGCTGGTTGATGTTTCTCTCTCATCTCATCGATGTTTCTAGCTCTCTATCCCTTTCCCTTCCTCTCTGTAAAAAAAATCAATAAAATATATATTTAAAATAAATAAATAAATAAAATAAAATAAAAGGAGCAAGAAAAGGAGAGAGGGAGAGGGAGACAGAGAGTGTGAGAGAGAGATGGGTTAATTTTAATGAGGATAAAGTTTTCCATGTTGGCGGGCACCACCTGATCCATTTCCATTAGCTTAGGAATCTTCCATAGACATTGTGTGGGGGGCCCATGGACGTCCCTTGAATGCGACGAAACAGGACTTTAGCAGAAGAACCTTCAGCACAGGTCCTGAAGGAATAGCTCACCTTTGTTTGAGCAAAGACCTTCATCCACTGGCTTCCCCTCCTTGTTGACATCTCTTTTCATCCAGCTATGGAGGTACTTCCTGCCATTTCTGACGGCTGCCTTGGGGCCTTGTTTCTTGAGAAAGAGGGAGGTATTTTCCACCCTGAGGAAGATCTCCTCGTAGCAAGTCCATCGGGGGGCCTGGGAGCAGGGGACGAAGACGGCTGCGCGGGAAGGGCCCCCCGAGGACCCGGAGACGCCCAGGCACAGCGCGGACTGCACGTGCAGGAGCTTCGCGCCCTCCGTCCACCTCCACTGCTGGTTCCGCTCGGCCCCGGAGCACGAGCCCATGGACACGACCTTGTTCTCGGAAAGGCACTGCTGCTTCTGGACGTGGACGATCTGAAACCCCTCTGGAAGGTGACAAAGCTCATCTCGCACCGTGTAGCAGATGACAAGGCCCATCCGAAACCAAAGCTGCCCGCCCCCACGCCAGCCCTGGGAAAGCAGGGGGCTCACTTATCTTTTGCTGTTGCCATCATTTCAAGTGACCATTCCCAGGTTCAACGCATGGGACGTAAAACCCCAAGGCTGACCATGTCAAAATGTCACCCTTAGCCCCTTTATTTTACTTTCACATGGGTTAGGGAGAAACCTTCCTTCCCCCCACCCCCTCCCCCAGTGAAACACTGACAGGAAGCTTAGAAAAGAAACAAAACTATCCAAAGTCCAATTAAATGTGCTGGAATTGTGAAAAGCTCAGTTCCCTCTCAAATTTTTATTCTTTCCACACCACTTCGACCCCCAGCTCTAAGGGGCAACCCCCTTTTTTTGCAACTCTGGACTTATTAATGCAATAAATATTTGTACATAAATTACATAGTTTAACTAAAAATTTTAAAATTGGGTGCATTTACCCCAGAATGAAAGAAGTGTTCACACCCTTCTAAGCACACCTTCCTAGCTAACCGTAACCAAAGAAAGAATTGATGGCCACAAACTAAATTTCGTATAGTCTCAGAACCCTTTCTTTATTTTGTAACAGTATCTGCAATTTTCCCCTTTAATATTGACAGATTAAACTACCAGCATTTCTTAATAGAAGAAAATTAAATACCCAGTTGTGAAACATCAGTATTAAAAAGTGAGATGCTTGGGGCTCAGAAGCCATCTTTAATGTGCTTACACTTCATTTGCCCAGCGCTCCCATGAAAACATTCAGGCTTTCCTGCCAAATAGCAACTTCCAAATTAAACACACCACAGCTCCTCACCCCCTTTAATTATATTGCTTACATTTTCTTTCTTTAACACACACACACACACACACACACACACACACACACACACCCCACAAAATCATAACCTAATTGGACAAAAGCCTGGAGAATGGCCCAGACTGTTCTATAACAAAAATGTCTCCCCAGGACCCCTTTCTCTCTGTGTGGGGGTGCCATTTCAGGAGCTGCCCGAGGCAGGAGGCCTTTTATTTTCGTTTGGAGAGAAATTTCAGCCGTGTGGGCAGACCTGGCTGCTTCTATCCCCCCTCCTCATCATCTTCGGCTAAACTGCCATGGAGACCTGGCTCCATTTCCGCCTCATTTCAGGCACTTTTCAAAGGACAGAATCTCGCCTGCCAGCTCCCAGAGAGCCGTGTCAGGACCCCGAAGCAGGCCCACTCACCTGAGTTCCCGAAGATCAAGCAGGCAAGTACCGCCATGTAAAATTCAGCCTCCATTTTCCACCAAACAACTGCTCATGCTTTAGGGGAAAAAATTCTCCCAGATAAGAGAAGCAAAGACCAGGGAAGGAAATGTGCCTTCATGGGGGGGGGGAAAGTCAGTGACGAGCACTTCCTCCTATTGAATTGTTTGGGGAAGTTTTACACCAGTGTCCTTTTGTCTGTTTCCTTAGAAAGAAGGGATTATGATTACCTCTCTCTTTTTTTTTTAATTAGAAAAAAATCCCAGCCTCCAGAAGTGGAGTAAAACTCCTAAGTTTTCTCCCCTGTCCATCCCTTTGGCACCTCTTAACCTCAAGAGGGAAGAAAGGAATTGTGATCGCAGGTAATTAAATGCTCTTCCAACAATGACCTCTCTTCAGGTGATGGGTTTCTGCTCAATCCACACAAACCACGTGATTGCTGAGGGTCTAAGACAAGTGCTAGAAAGACATAAACACGTGCTGCTCCTGCAATGAGGTGCTGGGGAGTCCACCAAGGAAAACCACGTAATGATGGCCCTTCAAGGTCATTATCCCGAGAGTGATGACCATGGGTGTTACAGTGGAGATAGTCATCTCCCCTGGGGAGAGGCGCAGACTAAAATTAAACCCTTCACGTCATACACTCATACACGGCAGGCTCCTCCCCCCCCCCAAAAAAAAAAAAAAAAACAAAAACACACACACACACACACACACACACACACACACACACACACAAAACAAAAAACAGTCCCTCTCCAAAGAGGGAAAAAAGTGCCCGCTTAACTCAACATTTAGAATTCAGAGTCGTTTATTGGCAGTATGAAACGAAGTCAACATAGCTGCATTAGAAATTCATAGTTGAGCAGAACATCTAGTGTTTGCTGAGTGTAGTTTTTGTGTTGTTGTCTCGTGAGGATCAAAACCTTTCTGAAATGTAAGGATATCCGTGGCAGCAGCCTTTAGAAGACTTTCTGCAAAAGTGATAGGTGGTCATGCCCAAAGCAATTGCCTTTTATTGGGCAAGAGATTCCAGGCAAGAGAGCACACTCAAAAACGCCTAGTAAAAGAGAGACAAGAATCTAAAGTTCTTGATGCGTCAGAGTGGCGACAAATCTGTGTTTCCCTTTTACAGTAAAGTGACTCACAATGTAGAAATACAGTGAATAGAGTTCTGGAGCAGCAGCCACCTCAATGCCCAATAACAGAGAATAAATACATAGGTACCCAATGACAATCATTGTGCTCTGTAGTTGATTGATAGGAGGTACTGATAAATACACATTTAGTAGGTAATATTATCAAGACACATTTCCATATAAAATAGTTACTGCTTTTGATTTTTTTTTCTTCTTTTCAAAAACAAAGACTCATTTGTTAAAAATCCTTTATCAATCACTTGCAACGTTAGCGGCAAGATTCTGGTAACTGAGAAAGATAATAGCACTTAAAAAGGAACAGTTTAACAGCTGACAGTCCATTCACAAGACACATTTTGCAAACATTAAAGCATCTAAACACACAATAGTAATTTCTTCAGCAGCTCTTCCAGTCATCATCTGATGACATACATCAATGGGTGTTTCATTCATACATTCCGTGTGGCAGATAATCAATACAGCCACCCCAAAAGCCTGCTCAGCTGGGGGCGAAGTCTATCGTCCCTCCATCAGTACAGGACCTTCAGAATAACTCAGGAGCTGCTCACAAATGCATTCACACACACAAGGGGCCAGCCGCCTTTCCCGTGTTGCCATCTTCCACGGTCCATGCCACAGCCCGACTTCAGGGCTTCTCTTTCCTCTCATCGCAGGAAGCTTCTTCTGGAAGCGTCAGGTGGGTAATTGATCAGTCACCCCTAGAGATTGATGGCCTGGTAAATCTTCAGAGAATCACTGGACGGTTTCTGCCGAAAGTCTGCTCGCGTACAGGCACAGAGCATGATGCACAAACTCATACTGCTCACTGGTTTGGACCATTCCGCCTCTGCCAGGAAAAGATAATACAGTAACTTCTTACTGCCGATATCCTGCAATCGCAAGTTAACAGAACCCACATCCAAGCTAGGGTGTTTACGCCAATCAACAGGAGACTTGGTGAATCTTTTGTAATCTCTCTTACCTGTGTCCAAATGACCCAACTGGTGAACTTAATATGCTAGTGCACAAAGGGATTAACTCAGTGTAACTGGTACACACTAAACTAGAAACTTGGTAAATTTCACCTATCCACCATTACTGGGCAGACAGTGCATCCTTTTGGGTAAGTACTTGGACTTGGAAACCAGCCAGGCTGTCTGAGTTCAAATCTCTCCTCTGCCAATTCTTAGTTGTGGGATCATGGACAAGTTTCTTAAAACCTTTTGTGCCTTGGTTTCCTTCTCTTGAAAGTGGGAAAACTATAACACAAATTTCATAGGGTCCTTGTGAATGTTAAATTATTTCAATGAATAAATTAAATGAACATCTGGATTGCTAGTATTACTTCTCAGGTGTCTTGTCACTCACCTCGTGTTAAAATGGTTCATAACATGTGGGTTAAAATTGGTGAAAGTTGGTTTACTAAACAAAACTCAACTATGAAATGTTGCTCCTTCTACAACTACAAAGAACAACTACCTTGAAATGGTCTGAGTATGTAATATGGAAACAACCTCAGCCTCTGGGTGGAGCATACTGATGTCTAAATACAATAGTGGGTGGGCCTTTAACTGAGTTGGAAAAAGGGGATTGGTTCTTGCTTTTTCCACTCTGTTTTCAACACTATCATCTCTGGTTACTCAGTGCACCTGTTGTTATTGGATTAGTAGAAGGTAGCAGCCTTTGTGAGAAATAATGATGTTTCTCGTTATACTTTTATATATGAAAGAGCTATGTCATATTTTTTCTCTATAATAATGAAAGGTTCTTATACTTGGCAGAGCTGCCAGATAGTAATATAAAATCCTACTTATTGTTCCTGCTTACTGAATCACTGCATCACAGTTAGTAACTATTTCAGTCCTATAAAGTCTCCCTAACTCTGAAATCATACAACTAATTTTGAAATTATGTTTTAGCTGTTGTTACCATTCTAAATAATTGTTTTTACAGTAGAGGCTTGGTGCATGAAATTTGAGCACTCTGGGGAGAGGGGATGGGGTGTGAGGGATGGGTTCCTCAGCCCAATCTTTGCTCTCTCACAGTCCAAGAGCCCTCGGGGGATGTCTGACAACCTTAGTGCTGCCACAGAGGCTGAGAGGTTCCCACCACTGCCTCTGCACTTGCCAGCTGTGATTCCAGCTCAGGGCTTCTGGCTGAGCAGTGCTCCCCTTGTGGGAATGCATGACCACCAGGGGACAGCTCCTGCATTGAGCATTTGCCCTCGGGTGGTCAGTGCATGTCCTAGCAACTGGTCCTTCTGCCATTCAGTCTATTTGCATATTAGCCTTTTATTATATAGGATCATGTAAGCACTTCAACTTAAAAACAAGGTATGTTGCCTCACTGTAACATGGTTTTTGGTTAATGGTAATAACTAAAGCTGGGCTTGTCTCTATGTTTACTTGTCAACCTCTATAAAATAAGCATACAAAAAATTCAGATAGTAAGACTCACCCTTCTCAACTAAACAGATCTACATGATGCCAAAATGATGTATTTGGCAAGAGATAAGGAGGTAACTATGCAGTTTCTGGCCACATCCACTTTTGGCAGAAGTATCTCATCAGTCTTTCCCCCTAGAATGGTACTTTATGTTGTACTGGAGGCAACTTTCTGGCCAAGTATTCCTTGGTTATAAGTTGGCCATAGAAATGGGCAGCTGAGCCTGTGGTAAATCTTGCTCTTAGCCAGATGGTGACTTCAGGGCACACCTAGAACGCAGCAGGTGTCTGGAAGATGCTGGCCTTAACTGGGAATCTCAAGGGATACAGCCACAGTAAATGTTAGGGCAGCTGCAAGGACTGAGAGGGGCCGGCCTCCCTCCCTCCAGCACTCACACAGCTCAGGGCACTATTAGATCATATATCTGCAGATATATGGAGCCTTGAATGTGTTAATGGATCTCATGGGCTCTGGTCTTATGAATTTCCTCTCTCTATTCACCTCAACTGAGGCAAACTTTCCTCCTTCCTGTCTGTTCTGATGACCACTGGTATTTACATGTCCATCTAGTGATTGAAAGTGACACACTCTAGGTTTTCATAACTATTCCAAATGGATCAGCAGTGTATTTTAAGCATTAGGCGTGTATTTTCTATGATGTTCCATTAACTAAATCAAGGTTGTCTCAGCCAGTGAAGGTGGGGAAGATGAGGAAGTGAACTTATTAGTAGTAGGCTAGCAACATTCCTGGGTGTCTGAAGGTTTAAGGAAGGTACATGGAAAGTTATGTTACTTCCCACTTAACTTGAAAAATAAAAATGGAAGAATTAACATCAAAGAGATCCTCAGAGATCACTCATGTTAAGCTGGCCTGGCAGAGGGGGCAGTCTCCGTGGCAGATGGTCAGCCGGTTTCTGCTGGAATCCTTGTGGGAATCAAAGTTGGCAGGAAAACTTAAAGACATCAAAATGAATCCACCCCTCTCTGTCACCTCACTGGATGAACCAAAATAACCCAAAAAAGGCTTAAGGCTCCTCCTGTCGTCACACAATAGCTCCCTAAATGCGAGAAAACAACCATCAAAGTCTCATGCTCCTTTCGTCTCTAGACTAAACATCCTGTGGTCATTCAGTATTTCCATTCAGCCTGGTTTCCCAGTCACTCACCAGTCTAGTCTCCCTCTTCTACACGCTATTTTATCAACTATGACCTTCCTAGAGTGTTGTGTCTACTCCCAATGAGATCAAGTCAGTGGGAGAATTTCCTCCCTTGAGTTGCACATTATTGGCCAATTAACTTGCATTTGCAGGTGCACCTGGGGGTCTGATCCCACAGTGTCCACCTGGTGGTCGGGACTCAGCAAGTATTTTAGAATACTGTGTGGAGCTTTAGGTTAATGAAAATGTATGCAGGTGTTTTTTTGTTTTGTTTTTTATATGAAAATTACAGCTCTCTCCTACCCTGAACCTATGTTACTGAATTTTTAAAACTAAATGTAGGTCTTTCTATTTATTCCTATTAAGTTCAACATGTTGGTGTTAGTGTAGTGTTCTTATTTACTGACATCATTACTATTCATCAGTTTATTAGGCTTCCTTTACCATTCCCAGCTTTGTGTCTTCCAGATATTCAATACACATGTTCATTTATCATTTATAAAGAAGTAAGGTTGCCCAGGTTACACAGGTCATGCTATTTTTATGTCACAGATAAACTCCAGGCTGAAAGAGGGAAAAGGGCTTCCACTATGCATTCACTGGAAACTGATTCAAATTCGGGAACTCATCACTATCATCTTTGAAAATTTATAATAACTGTCTAATTGAAATATTGGTATACAGAACACTCTGTGGACCTTTGTAAGAACTTAAAACCTGAGATTATTTGGAGGACATTACTCATTATGAGGTAAATACAGTCTTTTTATAGGCTGACAGTAAAAAATATGCACAAGAACCTAATATAGTGCATGTATACAAAATATATTTATGGAATAAATGTATAGTGTTCGATTAATTATGAAACTCCCAGGAGAGCCCTGAAATAATTCATTTTCCAGGAAGGTTCTGACTTGGGCCATAGGTGTCTTTCAGAACACAAGGCTCCATGGACTTGCTGAAGTCTGGATCTTTATTACTGGTATAAAATTCCTAACACAAGCTGGTCCTCAAAGGCAAGAAGCAAGAATGCTTGTGTGTGTGTGTGTGTGTGTGTGTGTGTGTGTGTGTGTGTTTAATTAACCTTAAAAGGCATCTTTTAACTCCCTTTTAAAGATCAGGCATTAAAATAATCCTTGCCCAAACCGGTTTGGCTCAGTGGATAGAGTGTAGGCTTGCGGACTGAAGGGTCCCAGGTTCGATTCTGGTCAAGGGCATGTATCTTGGTTGCGGGCACATCCCCAGTAGGGAGTGTGCAGGAGGCAGCTGATGGATGTTTCTCTCTCACTGATGTTTCTAACTATCTATTCCTCTTCCCTCATCTCTGTAAAAAATCAATTAAAATATATTAAAAAATAATCCTTGACCTCCAATAGGTCATGGTTTAAACTCAACCAAAGTTAACATATATCCATGTTGATCAAGATGATGCTTCAGTGAAGAAGGCTTATGGGGCCCAAACTAGCTGGATCATCATCACTTGGGCAGTGCCTGATGTCACCACCATTACTCAGCACATTGTGGGTAAGGACCATCCCTCTTTGGAGATTCCTCTTGAAACAGAAATCTGTTTCCCCAGGAGGTAAAACACATTAAGCTACAATTCCTACTGCCCAGCAGGAGTTAGTTTATCAAAAAAGGATAAGGTCATGTAAAAACAGGGGGAAAGGACCCTATTCACTATGAGCATGGAGCATGGTTGTGAGTTTGGAAAGGTTTGGGTTTGGGGTGCTAAGGTGTCAGGTTCATTACCAGTAGGATACACGAAGAGGAAGAAGACACCACCACACACTGTGGTCAAGACAAATCCTGTCTCCATCACTTACGGGCTGCTTTACCTTATGTAATCTTTGTAGTTTTCTCATTTTCGAAACGACGAGGTAATAACACCATAGTGCCTACCTCACAGCACTGGTGTGAGACAAAAATGGGAGTCTCCATGTAACGTGTTTAGCACACACAGCTGAGCACATAAAGACACCATATTGCTAGCTGTTTTCACTGTTACTGTTTGGTGCTATCTGGTCAAACAGAACTGGCTGCAAGGCCCTGGGATGAGGCCTCTGATGGCCTGGGAGAGCGAAGAACTCACCTGGCAGAGGACACAATTCCATCTAAGCCAGGCAAGCCTAGGTGCAAAGAGCCAAACATGTGTCTAAATATTAACCATGATGTCTGCTGTGGTGGAGATAGTGGGTGATATTGTGGAAAGAAGTGGGTTTTCAGGGGTGGGCAAACTTTTTGACTCGAGGGCCACAATGGGTTCTTCAACTGGACCGGAAGGCCTGAACAAAAGCAACCTGACCATGCTGGCACTCTCATCTTGGGCTGCTGGTGAAGGAGCGGAGGAGGGGACAGTAAGAGAACCTTCTGCTCTTTCGGCTCCGCGGGCCGGATAGAACAGCCGAACGGGCCGGATTCAGCCGTAGTTTGCCTATGGCTGGTTTAGAGTCTGCCAGATTCAAGTGTGAATCCTTGCTTTTGAACCTATTAGCTTTACGATGTTGGATACATCATTTACTCCTTCCCAGCTGGGGTTTCATCACTTATAAGGTGACATTAATGATGAAGCTCATCAGATTGTGAGGGTTCACCGAGTCAGAGCATTTTGATGTCCAGCTGCAGGCTATCCCAGAAACCCAGGAACCCAGGGTTCTGCAGCGGTGCCTGAGAGGCCGAGGCTGGTGGAGGAGGAGGAGGTTGGGCTTTTAGGACTAGCTCCCAATGCCAGCTGTGACCAGGGCAGTTCTGCTTTTTATTGGCCTTCCATAGGGGTGTCTTGTGGAAGACTGTGCCTTCCCATTGTTTTGTTCCCCATTGTTCACAAAAACAGTTTGAAAACCACTGACCTGGCAAACAGTAACTATTTGCCCAGTAAGGGTTCAAGTTTGGCAAGGTTTAAAGGCGGTACTCCATAAAATGCTAAGCACCGTGGTTGTTGTTTAGTGAGTACTCAATCAGTGCTGCTGCGTATTCTTTTTCTTTTTCTTTTTCTTTTTTTGGTAAACGCTTAGCTCATCCTGTGCCCAGGGAGATCACACATCTGGTTTGTCTGGCACCGTTCTGGCTCACTCTTGCTGTCCTGTGTAATCATTAATAGGGACACCTTTCCTTCTCAGGAGTGGCTTGGTGTGGATGATAAATTATTTATTGGCCCTAATTATGCCCCATTCCACACGAAAGAAAGTCATTCCATTTATTGCAAAAGTGGTGTGGCTACAGAATAAAAGTGGCTCCATGGCCACAGAATAAGAACATTGTTTGGCCAGGCCAGAGAGGACCCAGGCCCACCGCCCCTCCAGACATGGCCGCTATCTCACACCACATTCGCCCTGAACATCAGTGTCATCTCAGTCTGCATGCAGGGAAGCACGTAGCTATGTCAGCTGGGGGTAAGCTCAGGTTAGAAGGGGAAAAATACGTAGCTTTTCCCCTTTGCTCCTGGGAGAGTGCTTTGGGGAAGAACACGCACGCACACACACACGCAACAGAAAAACCAACACCCTTCCAGATGCTCAGGAGAGAGATTTGGTTTTTAACATGTTAAAACTGTGACCTTTTGTGACTATTAACTCACACATACAGAGAGCAGCAGCCTTTCCTGCCGCACCACCCAGCACGCATCCGGTCTAATCAGTAGACAGAAGAAATTCTGCAGCGGTGACTCACTTCTGGGCTAACAATGGGACTTAACGCTCCTTGGATTTTTATTATTTTCAAATCTGGAATTCCTTTGGTAAAGTTTGGTACAGTAAATTTAGAACAAAAAGTGTGGATGTTAATGTGCCCCTTGGGTAAAATCCCTGCTAGCTTGGGCAGGAGTCAAGCGAGGCTAATGTCGGCTGCTGTAACTCAGACCAGGGTTCCTCAGACCAAGGTTTCCCCAAGTCTTCATACAGATGGCGTGGCTAGGAGGGAGAACTTACACATACATGTGTTGACTGATTCTGACCTAGAATTTTGAACATAAACACTTTCTCTGGAATGGCTGTGGTCCAAAGTATTTGTAGGGCATAAAGGCCAACACATACCAGGTGACAATTCAATGGGAATTCAGTGTGCTAGGGTGTCTTGCGTTCCATTTTCACCCCCCTGAAAATTAGCCAGTTTTCTTCTGAACACCCAGGTTAACAGTCAATTAACTCCTAGCTGAGAAGCAGGGGAAGGTTGTCTTGGCAACCACTCGAGAGAGTTGGTTGGCATAATCTGTTTTCCCAGAGGACTTCTTGGTATGGTCTCAGGAACTGTGATGTCAAGTAAATCCATACCTATCTCTAGGGCTTTCATTGTCCTTAAAAATAAGAAAACCAAAATGTTTAATTCCTATTCTTCAAGTGAGATCTTCAAAATTCATGAATTAAGGGATCTCTGTGATTAGCTGGGAATGCAGAGGGCTATGGATAAATGTAAATCTAGGGTTGATAAAAAAAAGTATACCAACAGGGGGAAATTCGTGCTTTAAAATTATTTTAAACAAGTTTTGGAAACAGAATATTTTTTGGGCTACATCAGTGTAGGAAGCTGATGGCACTTACATTCCTCCCCTTAGATAACTGTAGTTAAAAAAAGACAAAACCACCAAACTGCAGTCATTAATCAAAACATGTAAACAATGATATGACGCACACTGGAAGCATTTTTCTATCCTGTCTGGGAAGCTACAAGTAAGGTCTCTGGATGTCATTCCAACTTCGGGCCTCCAAGGTAAGGATGTACAAAGACAACTGCAGTTCTCGCCACTGACTCCTAAATGGGAGGGTAAGACAGACTGTTTCCTGTTTCGCTGGGGGTGGGGGACAGAAAAGAAAAAGGCCTTGGGATTGCGTATTATTTTCTGTGTCTCATTTTCAAAATTCTGTTTTCAAGTTCTTCCAGTGTCTAAAGGTGCCAAATAGGATTAAAAGAAATAAGATGACAAAAAAAAAAAAAGTGCAGACGCCAACCTGCAATGGAATGTGGTCCTTCCTTTCCTGCAATAGCAATGGTCATGCTGTTGCTCTTTAGTCATTCTCCTGTAACATTGATGTGTATGTGAGCCTTTTCTGAGTTTCCTAGGCCATCTTATTACTATCGGTCATTACTATTACTTTTTAAAGGGACAGGTGCATCTCTCCTGCTCAATGTGTAAACGACCTGTCACTTCTGTGAAATGCTCGCATACACAAGCCTAAATGAATCTCTTGTCACAGGAGCTAGACACTGTGGAAACAACTGGAATTCTTAATTAGGTGCTACAGTCAACTAATTTAGTACTATTTAAGATGAGAAGATTTAAGCAGGATATGGAAAGCAGGATATGGAAAGTCATAAGCAGTTTATGACTTTCTAAGTCATAAACTATCATTACCATGTATCCAATTTAGTACTGATGTATTGGGTCCTTTCTATTTACCATCATTTTTGAAAATTATTGACTTATATATGAATGGCAACAGGAAAACACGATTGAGCAAACTATCCCTTTTTACAAAAAAAGAGAAAGTCATCATACTTATTTCCAGATTTTAATAATAAGTGAACTTAAACCTTCTGAGATAAAAAATTTTTTTCCTGGTTTATATAGCAACTACAGGCCTGGCACACAACATTTATGCACTGTGTGTGGGAGGGTGTCCCTCAGCCCAGCCTGTGCCCTCTAGAAGTCTGGGACACCTCCGGGGATGTCCACCTGCCAGCTTAAGCCCGCTAGTGCTCTGCCTCGGAAGTGGGAGAAGTTCCCACCACCACCACTGCACTCGCCAGCTGCAAGCCTGGTTTCTGCCTGAGTGCACTCTGCCTGTGGGAGCGCACTGACCATCAGGGAGCAGCTCCTGCATTGAGCATCTTGCCCCCTGGTGGTCAGTGCACGTCATAGTGACCAGTCATTTTGCCATTCTGTTGATTTGCATATTAGAGTTTTATTATGTAGGATTAGTTCAGGGTCACTGTCAAAAGCAGGATTAAAATGTGAACTTCCTCTCTCTCTCTTAAACTTGTCCTTAACCCACTTAGGTTTTCCACCCCAGAAAACAATAGGCTTTTGGGAACAACAACCAAAAAAACCCCCAAAATTTAGCCAATTTCATTTGAGCAAAACTGGAAGTTCAATTCAGATTGTTAAAAAAAAAAAAGTTAAAATTTGTTATATGATTTTAGATATATTATTCATTATTTTTAGGTCTTGGATTCCTCCTGAAAAATGAAGATTTGTACAATGTTCTTAAGGACAGATTTTTTTAAAACCATCTCTTTCCTAGTAGATGTTTGGCAAGTGTTATGACGGTCTGTTATTGCAATTCCATTGTTCTCTACAAAAAAACAAAGGTTCACAGACTCAAAGAATGCAATCGCTGAGAGAAATTTTAGGGAGCCAGCCAATCACTTCCCCATCACTGAATCCCAGGATAGGAAAGGCTTCTGATTGGAGGGGTTTTTGAATCCACTGGTGCTCTCAGCATCATCAGTTGGCCAAATAAACATGCATACAGATGCGTCACTAATCGCTGTGAGTCTTAGAATGAAGATTAATTTTTAAGCATTATGGATTTCAAAAATTCAACTGTCAGGTTGAAGTGCAGGAAACATTTTACTTCTATAAAAGGGCTCCTCATATCAGAAGACTAAGGGACCACTGATATGTCCCACCTCTCTTTTTACAAATAGGACCTAGAGGCCTACAATGGACAAGTGGTCACACAGGAAATTCGGGCCAGAGCCAGGATCAGCACCGGGCTCCTTGACATCTGGTCCACCTCATGCTGTAGTGGCTGCCTGCTTACCTGTCCCACTAGCAGCGCTCAGTCCCAAATGACTGTTGCCCACGTCACTGTTCAATGAACAAACATTATGAGAGTTAATGGAATAATCCAGAGTTCTAAATAAAACCCTTGTGGGTGCCCTGCACTGAGATTGACCTTCTACTTGGGAAAAAAAGAGATCCCATTTTAGTCCAAAATATGCTCAAAAGTATGATTAAAAGGAGAATCACAGACTCACGAATTTGCAGTGTGAACTGTAGCATCTATTAATAGAAGTTGCCTTAACGCCAATGAAAATAATGACGTGCCAGAGAATGAGGAATCTACCAAATGGCTTTGTCATTGTTGCTACACTGGGAATATCCATTTGGCATAACAGACTCATCTCTAAACCAGACCATTAGAATTCTAAAATGCGGATTTATGATCTGGATACAAGTGGCCTGTTTTTGTCACGTTGGATCACAGCAATCAGGCACTGTCATTTTTTTTATGGCAGGGGGGTGGGGGTAGGGTGGCGCGTCAGGATTTTGATTCTTCCGAATGCTCAAACTCTTGACTTAGTCATGAAACAAGCCCCATGTCAAGTATCCAAGTCACTGCCTTGTCCTTTTTCTCTGTTATCCATGTCCTGGGCTCCTCAGTGGAGGCAGCTATACGTGGTGGGGGCAGATTGTAAAAACCACGGGACAGTATGCAGCCTGGACCTCTTGGATCAGAGGTCATTGTTAGAGAGGGTCTGAGAAGATGGGAAAGGGCTTGTCCACTGCAGAGTAAGGAGTATCAGCTCTCTGTCATGTGTCTGAAGAGGCTCTGTCATTCATCTCCCTGTTACATTCTGCTGGATGCTTCCAATCAGCCAGTCCCACCCTTTCCTTTCCCCGTTTGGATGGTCCCACCCAGGCTCACATCCCTAGGCCATCTCCAGTCTTCTCTGCACCACGGGGCTTACGAAAGAACAGTTTATTACTTTACAACTTCTTTCTCTTCATTCAGGTAGTCTTTGAGGAAAGGGGGCACACGTGGAAGAATGCTTAAACCCTTCCATGGGTTCCCAGGTTGGGGGACTTTTCAGATTCTTTAATGCATCAATACGTCTTGTAAATCTCCAAGAGGAGAGGGTTCTAAGAAATACAGTATTCAGCCTTTTCTCTAACTTAATCGAGAATTATTATTTTCCCCCCCTGAATACCGTCTAAGAGCGTTCGGCACTTAGCAGGCTCTCCTGGTTTAATTGATAATTAAACGGTGGCTCCGAGAAACACAGTCTGGGCAAGTCTGTTAAGGAATCTATCTTGCTGCACTTGGGTGCCCCGTGCACATTCAGTAGGAGGTGCTCAGTACATGTCTGAATGAATGAACAAACGCATGAAGCAGGAGCAGCACTCAGAGCAAAGTCCTGAGTGTCTGTTCTGCAGGACACCAGACCCAGGAGTCAGGCCCACCCACAAACACCCGTCCGAAAGACGCCCCGAGGTGGGCCTGGCTTCCTGGGCCTGAGCCCTGTGCCATCCCATAGGCTCCACCCCCTGTGCTGGGAAGGACCCTGCGGGCAGGTTAAAGCTCTGCTGTTCACCGTCTAGAAATAGTTAATACTTTTATGGTCCTGGGTCTCCCTAATGAGGTAGCTGCCCTTTGCAGGGTGTCCCTTGCTAGAGCTCGTCTGCTCCCTTTCTGGCCCCCCCCAGCTCCCAGGGACCAGGCGTTGTCTGCAGCCCCCTCGACTACAGGGCCTCAGGTACACCCAGCTCCTGAAGCTGTCACTTCAATTCTCCTTCATGGAAACCCATGTTCTGAATGTACTGATGACACAGGCAGCTATACTGTCTCTGGCTGCTGTGCTGGAAAGAATAGATTATTTTGTTTACATGAAAGTGTTAATAGCTGAGAAGGTATAAAGGGTCACCCTCAACTCCCATCTCTAGGTTAAATGGACTTTAAAGAGCAAGGATTCTCTTAGCCAAGGATTGGCTCTCTAATTAGCAGTAACATAGATGTTGACCTTACACAGATATTTTTGGCATCCTCCCTAAGTAGACATTTTGAGATGAGGCAACTTCCCTATATCCCTCAAATTATACTCTTAGGATGGAAGATTTATATGCTCAGAGGAGTATTAAGCACAAATTGGTAGTTACAGAACAGTCACAGGGATGTAAATTACAACATAAGGAACATAGTCAATAATATTGTAATAACGATGCATGATGTCAGGTGAGTACTAGACTTACTGGGGGGATCACTTTGTAAGTTATATATAAACATCTAACCACTATGCTGTACATCTGAAATTAATATACAATTGAGTGTCAACTGTAATCAAAGTAAATAAATAAATATTGGAAGCAGGGAAATAAAGAAGACATGAATGTCTTGAAGACACATGAAAAGATGTTCAATAAAAAAATTATGCTCTTACAGCAACTGCTGATATCATCACTCTATTTGTGAAACAGCTCTCATTCATATTAACCATTGTTTTAAAAATTATGTTGTCATTGCATTTTTTAAAAACTGGCAAAGCATTACCAAAGAGATATGTGTGTTTTTTCCAAGCAGTTTTACAATAAACATATTCCAAAATCCTGATTACTTGCTCTATGACAGTCACACCTTTGAGTCAGAAACCAGAAGTCCTGAATTCCAAAGAAGACTACGTTGCCATTTTCTAAGGACTATGACCTTGGGCAACTTACTTGACCCCAGGAATTCTTTCTGTCCTCATTTTCTTAAAAAGAAGCCAAAGAATATCTCTTTTCCTACTGAGGGGTTCACTTTGGGAGTTAAAGGAGATGTGCTTTGAAGACCACGAGAAAAGGTCAAGACTAAATACACCTCTAAGTATGAAGAGTGCTTTCTGGAATGTCTGAAGGCATATCCAGAGCTGAGGGCAAGGATGGATGACTGTGGAGTCTAGGTTGGGGACGAGGCTTGAAGAACTTGATGATGAAGGACGAAAAGCTGCAAGAGCAGAACGGGGACCATCTCTGCCTCTCCCGTCACGCGTTAAAGACATGGTCAGCGGCAGCCGCCAGCCAGACACGGATAGTTTTAAAATACGGTATGACAGGAAAAAGCTGAACGCAAGAAGCAAGAAGGATGGGGGAATAAGAGGTTGGATGGGGTGAAGGAAAGGTAGGAGATTTTCCCTTTGCACAGTGGCTACAAGAGTGTACCGCAGACGGAAGGGACAACAAAGGAGAACTGATGCTGATCCTGTAAAGGAAGGAAGGAAGGAAGGAAAAAGAAAAAGCTTTCAAGGAAAGTTTAAAGGAGAGGATCTCTGTTTGATAAACAACAGCTGCTCAGAAAGAATTTTATGTAGAAGGGATGTTGATGAATAAATCAGAATGATTTCGAGACACACACTGGCAGGAGTTCAAATCCAAGGGGGTGGGAGTCCGGGGCTTCAGATCAGCAGAGAAGCTGGCTATGTTTTGAAGATCCTATCAGAAGAGAAAGGACAAGCTTGTGGGAAAACCTTGGTCGTGATGGAAGGCCAAGGCTAAGTTTTCTGACCATTTGCTTTAGGAAGGAAGGAGCAGATAGAGGAGGCATTGTGATATGATTTTTTAAAAAAATGTATTTATGATTCCATTCAGAGTTAGAGGACAACTTGGTAGGCCTGACAAATTGTGGTGGCTGGGAAGTGGAAACTAAAGGGGAGGTCAGGCTACAAAAGCAGGTGGGGGAGGTGGCTGATGGGAGGGCGAATAGGCAAGATTAAGAGTAAAGAGAGGCAAAAAAAAATTGTGTAAACCATGCTCAGTGCTTTTTAGGATGTTGTTCCAAATAGAGTCAGAGCAGGTGTCAGAGGCCAGCTTGGTTCGGAGTCTGTTTAGATCTGGTGTTCATGGAATTCTAGCATTTGCCAGCAGGAAAGCAGGGCCCAGGGATATCAACTAGAGCACCTGGGGATTTTGGTTCCCAAGCAGGGGTCTTGTTTACAGAAGCACAAAGCAGGAGAGATCAAGGTCATTGTGAGAGCAGCTCCCGCTGATGGGGTGCTGTCCCTTACTCTCCGATGAGGGCCCCTCTTCTGGGTGAAGGTAGGTCCCAGAGTCTGACGTGAAGCCACCAGATTCTATTGGAGCTGGCGTGGACAGTACTGATGGAAGGCAAGGGGAGCAGGGGAGACTAAGAGACCAAATGTAAGAGGAGAGGGAGAGGAATGCATCGATCTTCTCAGGTACAAAAAGAAAACATTAGCCCTGGTGGCATAGCTCAGTTGCAGGTTCCAGCCTGGCCTGAGCACAAACAAGAATCAGTTTATGCAATGAATGCATAAATAAGTGGAACAACAAACTGCTATTTCTCTTTTTAAAACCAATCAATAAAAATGAAAAAAAAGAAAGCATTTTTTGGAAGCAGTTACAGGTGGGCTATGGAAAGGTGGATGTGGGGAAGGAAGAGAGAGGGAAGGAAACATAGGTTAAATGTTCTACAGAGCGCCTCACAGATGTAATCCATTTAATGTCACCGCAACCCTGTGGGATATAGATTATTAGTTCCAGTCGTGTTTCTTGCTATGGATACTGATAATAGCTGTGGCTAAACTTGGCGGCACACTTACTATGTAAAAGGCACTTTGAAAATTCTCTCTGAATCCTTCAACAAATATAGGAAGTAGAAGTTATTATTACGTCTATTTTGCAAGTGAGAAAACTGAGGCACGAAGTCCTATAACTTGCCCAAGGCCCCACAATCGGAAAGTGGTGTGAACCATGATGCAAACCAGGCAATCTGTCTCCAGAGCCTAGAATCATAACCACCACAGTGAACAGCCTCTAATAAGCCAAAGGTGAATGCAAGATTTAGAAGTTATTTAAAAGGGATCAAGGACAGATAGAAATAGAGAGGGAAAACTTCACCCACGAAGGCTAATTGAATGTTTCATTTTTAGAGACAGGAGACATTTTATTGATAATTTTAATAATAATGGAAATAATAATAACACAGTTCACATGTACTTAAGTTTACTATGTGTCAGACTGTTCTAAGTGCTTTATAAATATCATTTCATTGAATTTTAGCAAAGATCTTTGTCTCTTACTGAAATCCCAGGATCTAGGTGCTTGATAAATATTTATCAAATGAATCTTAAAAGGTGACTCTAATTTTACTTCTAGGAAACTCTAGGTCACAGAGCACAATCTCCCTCTCTCTCCTTTTTATTACCCCTCAGCTTTTATTTTGGTCTGAAATTATCCTGTTTATTTCTTAGCCTGTTTATTACCTCCCCTCTCTCTGTTAGCATGTAAACTCTAGGACAGTAGAGCCTCACTCATCCCACCCAGTGCTGCACTGGCAGCATCTGGAACAACGCCTTGGGCAAGAGGAGTAATCAGTATTCGCTGTATGAATGGAAGAGAGCCCACTATTTCAGCGTTTCAGAACAGCTCTTCTTCCCCTATAGCAGTGGTCGGCAAACTCATTAATCAACAGAGCCAAATATCAACAGTACAACCAACGATTGAAATTTCTTTTGAGAGCCGAAAACCGACTTCGGTGCATGGGCCACGAAGTTTCAATTGCCCTGAACGTGCTCAACCCACACGTGGTATTTTGTGGAAGAGCCACACTCAAGGGGCCTAAGAGCCGCATGTGACTTGTGAGCCGCAGTTTGCCGACCACTGCCCTACAGCACATTGAAGTACACAGAGAGAGAGGTCGGCTGCTCGGGTGCTGGTACCACATCCTTCTGTCTGTGTCTGTTCTCAAGGAGCACTTGCGCACATTCCCCATCACCCGCTCACCCATTCACCTACCCAGGTAGGCTTTATTGGGGTGAAAGGAAGAAAATTTCTTTTTTGTTCTGTTTTCAACACATAACGGGGATCATCACAAAAGTGATCTATGTATAAAAATGGCTGTTTCACCTTATACCCACCAAGAAGTCACCCCAACTTTATCGGATGGTAAATTTTACGCTAACTTTTCACTATTAAAAAAGGGGATTCTTGGTAGTATGACATATACCTCATTTTAAAGGATCAAGATGAGGACTTTGGAGCCTAGAGTGAATAATTCAGCTAAGTCAAATGAAAATACAGAGTATATAAGGAATTGGGGCTGGAAGACTAAGAAGGAACAGTTACCACCACAAACAACCTGCATCAGAGCCACCCAGCCAGGCTGGTTTTGGACTCCTGGTGGTCAGTATTGCCAATAACACTTTCTTTGATGGCTTTTGAATAGAATGTATATTCTTAAACACTTTACACAAATCACTACAGAGATTTAGGACTCTGGAGCCTGTGATGTTTGCAAAGTCAGGCTGGTCAGAGCAGGCTGTGACAGATAACGATGCTCTGATCTCTATGACCCAATCCCGCAGACACTCACCTGTCTACCCGAAGCTGGCAGACAATGCTTAGTGGATCCACAACTCCTTCTTCTTTCAACTGTTGACAGCCAATGGATGTAGCAATAAAACACCCCGTTCTACCTATCCCTGCACTAAAAAGAAAGGACAAAGAATAAAAAGGTGGAAGAAAAACAGCAGAGATAAAATATAGTTTTAAAAAGACACCTTTACATTTGAAACAGCAGCTGGGATGAATAGCAATAGCAACAACAACAGCTCTCATATGCTGAGTATTACAACCTGGGCTTTGAGCTAAGTGCGTACACACAGTCTCTCCTTTAGTTGTATGCAGTAAGATGAGTTGGGCGGAGGGAGGTGATGGGTGAGGAGAAGAGTGGAAAGTGCATTGTAACTGGTCTACAGAGAATAATAACCATCAGGGTCTGAATTTAGGTAAGGTAAGGGCACTAAAAAGGAGTGAAGAGACTTAGACACATCAGAAATGTGAGTCTGAAAGACTGGATTTGAACAGTCAGAAAAGCAAAAAGTCAAAGATGATCAGGATTGGAAGAATGGTAGTCCCCATGAGACAAAGGTGGAATTGTGGAATGAGGACTGATTTGAGTTTGCTCTTGGATATTCTGATGGTGAAGATTCACATGAATAACTGAAAATCCAATTCAGTTTAGGAGAGAGGAGGTGCTAGAGGCACATATTTCTAAGCCATTTATAGTTGGATAGAAACACTACCATTCAGAGAGTTTACACGTGTTTCTGACTTAGATTAGTGTGTTATCAACCTAACAAGCCCCCCCTCTCCAATTTCAACCACTAATGGTCTTTATGTAAATTTCTTTTTAAATTTACACTTAAATTCCCCAAGTTTCTCCTAAACTCTAAATTGGCATTCCATCTCCTAGTTCGGATTCTGGGTGTTACTATTTTGTACTTGCTTCATCTCAGTGCATCTAAGCAGAGTCAGTTATATTTTCCCTCAATGGCATTACCAGTCAGTTCCAAACTTTCCAGCTGTGAAATCTTGGAGACATTTTCAATATCTCCCCCCCTCGCCTCCTACATTCAATCTGTTACCAATGTATTTTCCTGTATTTTCTACCTTTACTGGGCTTTGTGATCCATTGTTTCCTTTCTATAGACTGCACTCATGTTTTTTGACATCTTACTTCATGATGAGCAATGATCTCATTATGGTTTCCAAGTCTCCAGCCTTTTCCTGGACTAATTCACAACACACACAGTCACTAGGGACCGGATCATATTACTCTACTCAAAACTGTAGATGGCTCCCAATAGTTACAGCACAAGATCTAAGCTCCCTACTATGGTATTCATGACCTTGAATAATGTGAATGTGACTAATTTTCAAGCTTAATGTCGTTTTATTGTAGTCTTTGTACCCTTTGTGCCATTTTTTCTATTTATACGAATTATTGAAAAAAAAGAAAAGAAAAAGTCTTTCGTTTTCTAATTTTCCTTTCTGTGTTGATGATATTTCTTCAGTGAAAAAAATGCCCTCTCTACCACCTTTTAAAACCACAAACACTGGTCATTTTTAAAGATCCTGTTCAACATTATTCTTTTAAAAATATATATTTTATTGATATTTTACAGAGAGGAAGGGAGAGAGAAAGAGAGCTAGAAACATCGATGAGAGAGAAACATCGACCAGCCGCCTCCTGCACAACCGGGATGTGCCCGCAACCAATGTACATGCCCCTGACCAGAATCGAACCTGGGACCCTTCAGTCCGCAGACCGATGCTCTGCCACTGAGCCAAACCGGTTTCGGCCTGTTCAACATTATTCTAATGTTTAGAGGTTTTCCTTAAACTTCCTAGTTTGAACTAATAGCTCTCCTCTGGGCACTCAAATAGCATTTGCGTCCTCCTTTAGAACTTGTTTCTGTGAATGTGAGTGCAAAGGAATTCCAAAATAGAATGGGCCCCTTTTAGTTGAAGTGTCTATGGAGAGTTTGTTTCATTAAAGATAGAGGATTTGAACTGTACCATATGAATGGCAGGCCATTTTGTTTATCATGAATGAGAGAAAATATTCCAGGCATGGGAAGGGTTTAAGGAAAGAATTGCTGCAGAACACCTATATGATGTGCAACAATGAGTAGGTTACATTTGGCTTGAAGAGATAATTGTTTGAGGGAGAGAGAGAGTGGGAAAGAAGACTGGGAAGGTACACTGAGATCTATTAAGGGTCTCACATGGAAAGCTAAGAGGTTTGGACTTTATCTTCTAAAACTTCTTTATATTTTAGAATTTGATGAAAACTAGGAAATTTCACTTTCCAGAAAAACTCACATAACATTAGGTACTCAAATTTGTGTAAGTAATTTCAAGGAGTTCCCTGACTCCTGTAGCTCATGCATAGACCCAAGGTTATGAACTTTTATTCCAGGCAATGGGAAGCCGATGAGAAGTTCTGAGCAGGGAATGGATGTGATATAAGAGGGTTTTAGAAGCATCAGCAAAGAGAAGTGCATTGGGGAGGCTATACTGGGTATGGGCCTGGGGAAATGGGGTGTGTGTGCAATTAGCCGACTACTTCTAAAATATACGAATGAGATCATAAGGGCCTGAACTTGGGTGTTTGGACAGGAAGTAAAGATTATGGGAGCTTTGAAGGGAAAGCCAATCAAATGACTGATTAGATACTGAGGCTGGGATTAAGAGAAAGGCCAAAGATAACTGTCAGTGTTAGAGGTTGAATGCCTGGAAGAAAGATGGTCCCATTCTTAGAAATACTAATCAGAAGAAGAGCTTGTTTTGCAGGAGAAGTAACCAGTTCATTTTGTATGTCTTCAGTGTTTTATAATTTTGGGTGGGGGACAGTTCCAGCCTAAAGGATGGCCAATTAGTTTATTTTTCCTTAGCTCCAAGCTAAGTTTAGGATAAAGCTTAATGCTAAAAACTGGGTAATGATGCTTTTGAATAAGTAGACATATAGTAAATTTTACTCTTCATTAAACCACAAAAGTTCAAAAAAGAAGGAGGCTAAAACGATCATCTAAAACAGAGATGGGGAACATCCGGCCCATGGGCTGTATAAGGCCATCGGAATCATTGGTCCGGCCCTGCCAAGGCATTAGGGGCGAGTTAATGAAATGTTTGGCCAAATATAGCGGGCTAATTTTTAAGTGGATAATTTTGTGTGGCCCATGAATGATGTTACAAATATCCAAATGGCCCTTGGCAGAAAAAAAGGTTGCCCACCTCTGATCTAAAATAATGTATTTTGTTTATTAAAGATATCATCTAAAGTTATCTTACAAGACTCATGACATTAACTGAAGCAACAAAAATTACAGTATTTTGAGAGAGTATGAAGAATAAGTGTCTAGTTATTGAAATACCTTTAAAAATAGTTGCTTTTTTTGGGGGGGGTGCACTAACAGGAAAACAAGGAGAATGAGGTATCCATTGTGAGAGGAGAGCTTTGAGGGAAGAGGACCACCAAGGGCATCTGCTGCTTTTATCGGCTTAACCTCTACTAACCCATGTTCTAGTAACATCACTTTGCTTTCCTTTTTAAAAAATATATATTTTTATTGATTTCAGAATGGAAGAGAGAGAGAGAGAGAGAGAGAGAGAGAGAGAGAGACATCAATGAGAGAGAGCCGTTGATTGGCTGACTCTTGCCCGCCCCCTACTGGAGATTATGAGCATATGCCCTGATGAGGAATCGAACCAGGGACCCTCTGGTTCATAGATAGTCTTTCACCTTCTTAGCCACACCGACTGGGCTTGTTTTCTTCTTAATAATTTATTTCCATCTGTTTTTCATGAAATAATTTTTAAAATAGTTGACTGACTAAATGTGAAATAATAAATGTTACCAAGATAAAATTCAAGTATAGTTCAGGTGCCATTTTGAAACAACAAAAAAAGCCACTAATAGTTAATCCCTAGTGTATATTATATTGATGAAATGAATCAAAGTGAGTTTCAAGGTAGAGGACTGAATTAGCCAGTTTCCGTAGCCATTTATTCAGTAGTGGTATTTCTTCCACTGTATAATTGTTTGCTGAAAATGCCCTAATATTGCATTGTAAACATCATCTTGACTCAAATATGAGGAAGTTAACCAATTTCAATAAGCATTTGATTTACTGACAACTAAGAATGAAAACCCAACTTCTATCTACTCTGCGACTTTACAAAGGATGGGCTGTTTGCTTAGGTGGAAAGGAGAGTTCGTGCCTTACCTGCAGTGGACAACCACAGGCCCTCGGCCCGCAGAAGCAAGTCTGTCTTCTTCTACATCCAGCATGAGTTGCAGAAGGGGCTGGGCACTGTCTGGAGTCTTGTGATCAGGCCATGAGGTGTACCAGTAATGCTTCACATGTTGGGTGTGACTTCCTTGCTGAAAATAGCAACAGCCACCAAGTGTCTCATTTACTTGTGTAACTAAAAGTCATCCAAACCACAATACTGCATGCCTTCTCTCATTCCCATCTTGCTATCAACTTATTTCTAGGTGGTAAATTGTGTGTGTGTGTGTGTTTGTGTGTGTGTGTGTGTGTGTTAATCCTCACCCGAGGATATTTTTTCCATTGATTTTTAGAGAGAGTGAAAGGGAAGAAGGGAGGGAGGGAGGGAGGGAGAGAGGGAGAGAGAGAGAGAGAGAGAGAGAGAGAGAGAGTTCAATGTGAGAGAGACACATCGATTCGTTGCTCCCAAATGCACCCTAACCAGGCCAGGTATCAACCCTGTGATCCTTCCATGTTCAGGCTGATGTTGTAACATCTAAGCGACACCAGCCAGGGCTCTAGTTAATTTTTTAAGAACAATCCTTCACCTGGAGAAAATTTTACTGTAAATATCCTGATATCAAAGTGTGTCAGTCTTGCCTCTGTTAAATGATACACAATGATACACATATGATGTACATGTGAAACCTATATATTTTTATTAATCCATGTCATCCCAATAAATTTAATTAAACATTTTAAAAAGAAAATAAAGCAGAAACAATAAATGAAAATATATAATTAGTATAAAAAGTGATATGTAACATAGGCTAAATTTATGTTTGTAATTCACTATAATAAACAAAATGGTAGATGAAAAGGTAGCCAAGAAAGAATTGGGAGGCCCAAAAAAGAAAGAAAAAATTGGTAGATAGTGCGCTTCCTGCTCTTTGCACTTTTCTGACACGTTACTGAAAACATATTAACCAATATAAAAACACACTGTTACATGCAATCACTGTAATACTTCTACACTCATCCTGAATTCCGTTTTTTAAACAGCAGTGAGAAATTCTAGTAACCAAGAGGCTCAGGGGTCACTGGTTAGAAATGCTTTGAGGGAGGGTCCACGTGGGGTCCTGGCATGATCTAGGCTCTTAGGACATATGTTTAAAAACAGGCTTTGGCAGGTGCCTCCCTACCCCCAGCTTCTCCTTACAAACCACGAGCGCAGCCCTGCCCCTGCTCTCTGTGATGACTGGGTCCTGGCAGTGAGGGTCTAGGTGGGACTGAAACCTCCGAGGTGATTGTTCTCTGGAATCAGAAACAATGCCATGGCAACATTCCTCAGCATCTGCTGCCCGTAATCGAAATAGATAATTTTCCTATGACGTAATCTGGTCAGGGGAAAGTCCCTATAAATTACTGTAACTCCACGTGTGGGAGATCTCATCAACACTTCAGTCTTGTCTTGCCTCCCACAGCCACCCACGAGTACAGATTTTCTCTCTCAGAGTCTCCAGGTCTTATTTAAGGCTGCATAAGCCCAAGAGACACTACACAACATCATGGCAAAGTGTCTAGAACAAACCTTTAGCTAAAGGCATTCAAAAGGTTACATCAAGAGATTTCTTATTTATGCAAATTAGATAATAACATCCTACTTAGTGAATTTCCTTAATATGTACTTATTTAATCATTCCACACTTAATTGTAGCTGACAACAAAGAAATACATGAGGGGATGATTATAATTTCTCTTTCATCTTGACAGTACTTAATTGGTTTAAGGTAAATCTGCAGCACTTATTAGGATAATAATTTCAAAGTATAAATGTTATCCTCTAATATCATCTACTTTGCAGCTATAGCAATAGCAATGCAATCTTACCTTTAAGACGAGATTTCGAACAGTATAGTTTTCACATTCATTGACATTGATAACCAGAACCTCGACTTTTCCATAAATCCCTCTCTTTTCGGGCCAGTATAACACACATTTCTGAGGAAGGAGAGAGAAGAACAGAGCGAGCGTCAGTGATGCTCATTGGCCTCAGAGTGCTTCTCATTCAAGCATCTCAAGAGTTGCTTATTTAATTAGTTTTTTTTTTAAATCAGGTATCAATTTTCACAATTCTGTGTATGTACGAAACCACTGAATTGTACACATTAAACGTGATTTTTACAGCATGTAAATTACATCTCAAAAAGGGTGCTTTTTTTAATTTAAAAAAAGCATCATGTTTTGCATGTTCTTGGCAAACACTACTGCTGTTAATCCCATTACCAAAAAATAAAGGTAGAATTTCCCAAGACCCCCATAGAGAAATTGAGAATGAACTAAAAACTTAATTAGGGATTAAGGAATTAATAGCCACACATTAGAGTTTACCATGCAATGACTAGAAATGAAAGAAGTGTTTTCTTGTGATGCCGAAGGCAAGCCACATTTCCCTGCTTCATGGAGCGGAAGTGTCTCCTGAGCACCTGCAATGTGTCAAACGCCACAGGGAGAAGTTCCCCTTGTGTGGAGGCAGTGGTGAGGACAAGTGACGCCTGCACGAAAGCATACTTTTCAGGACCAACGGTCATTTCACCTCGGGGGTCCATTACAATGGATGTTTAACAAAATTACTTTAAAATATTTTTATAATGGCTGCTCTTTGAAGGGCTTAATAACTAATAATAATTATATTACATAATAATAATCATATTACAAAATTACTTTAAAATATTTTTATAATGGCTGCTCTTTGAAGGGCTTAATAACAGTAATAATAATCATATTACAAACAAGGCAATATAATATTGTGGTTCAGGTGCAGCCTTTGGGTCAGAGAGCCTGGGCTCACCTTTTGGGTCTACTTATTATTTGCTGTGAATCCGTTAGCAAGACACCCAATCTCTCTGGCCTCAGTTTCTTCACGATTTACTCTGTGGGAAGCACTTAGAACGGAGCCAGGCAAAGAAAAAGCACTCAAAACTTGTTGCTGTTGTTACTATTTATTATTATTATTACTAATGTTCTGTTTTACAATGACTGGGATTTATAGCTTCCATAGAAAGTGGTTAGGCCATTAATTATGAATTACATCTAGCATTGAATTTTATAGTATTATGTCCAAGCTATATTATTAAAAGAAAACGATGAAATTAGATTTAAGCACACTTATCATTTATTATTTCACCTTGTAACCAACTGCAAAAGACCTATTGCATTTTTTTAACCATATATTTTAGTGATTAAGAATGCCAAGTGTGAGAGTTGATGCTTTGTTGCAATTGCCATGGACGCAATGTTCATCTGCGAAGCACTGTTTAGATAGCACTGATTTCCTCCCGAACACGCACGCACATTTATAAGGGAAATGCTTTCACCTGCTGCCTGCCAGCAGAGCCTTCTAGTGTTCAAGACACGTGTGTGTCTTCACACATATGCCAAGGAACATGATCCCACTTGAAAAAATTAAGAACCTATAACTCAACAAAGCAGTAAAAGCATCACATCATCACAGAACTAAAGGAAAAGACACGAAAAGAATCAGAAACACGCCTCCTGGATTCCATCATGCTAAGCACTAATTATTCCAAAGATAGGGTCACGAAGAAAGTCACTTTACCTGGCTGACTCACTGGATCTCTCATCCGCTACAATAAAAACACATTTGCATCCTCTGTATTCTGGTCCCTTTCCAAACCAAGTAAATCACTTCACCTCTGTTTACAGGCTGCCCCACACCCACGACTGGCAGGCAAGCAGGCTAGAGGCTCTCGCTGGCTGACATCACTTTAATACTAAGAGGGTGACGGTAGTGGGGAGAAACCCTTTTAAAAACAGCGCAATTTATTTCCCTCCTCATTTATTATTTGTCAAGTGCCTAAAATTTCCCCAGCTTGTTAAAGATAGTCATACTAACCAATTTGCCTGGTGTCTTTCAATGGATCATCAATTATTTCAGCTGCAAGACCAGAGCTATTGTGCATCTCAAAACCCCTGCCTCCTGGATGAATCCAAGAAGAGACAAAGAATCTTGAGGGGGAAAAGGTAGTGAAAAAGAAAGAGGCATTCAGTGGTCCAACAGTAGGGCATAGGTGCCGCATTGTCCACCATCAGATCTGAGCGGCTGGCCCCTCTTCGGGAAGGCGGTTCCCCAAACGGGCAGGAAAAGCTTCGCGGCCGGAGCTCCCAGCCTGCACCCTGCCTCTCAACAATACTTGAACAGGCTTGTGCACCTACTTGATAAATGGAAGTACTACTTGCTCCTCTCCCGAGCTTGCCGGGGCCCTCTTGAATGTTTTTCTTGACTCTTTACCAAAAAATACGCAATTGGCAGGCAGCTCCCCGAAGACAATGCAATATGACTTATTCACTCAAAGAACCCTTAATTAGCATCCCATCTCCTTTCTGAGATACAATGGCTTATTTTTACACACTGAGCACACTCCCTCCCCCCCCCTTCTTGGGAGAATGTAGAAAAAGAGACCAGATAAGTGTGGGTGCTTTTGACTATGAGGTGGGGGAGAGCTGCAAGTGTAGCTGTATCTAAGAGCGCAAGTTCATGCTTAAATTATCCTCATGAACAGCTTTTTAGGGTTCCTCCATTGTGGTGCTAACAATGGTATGATAGAGGCAGAAAATGAAAGGAAGGAAAATACTCTCTTACAGATAATATTGTGAAGCTGCAGTAATTGTAGGTAATTTCAAAATAGCATGCTACCTTAGCAGACTATAACCCCAAACCAGCACCATTCTTCTGCTAACTGGTCTGATCCTTTCAGTAAAATTATCTATTAATTCCAAGAATTCGTGATTTTGGAGGGGAAAAAAGAGGTTTTCAGAGGATTGTGTGTGTCCCTTGGTGCAAACAAGTAATTAGCCAACTCTGACTATAAAGATTCTGGACACCAACCCGTTCATCATAATCGGTGGTTCATAGCCAAAGCAGGATGCAATGCAAACTTATAATTTTATGAGCTTTTCTTTCTTTGACCTTCCCTCTCGCCCCACCATGGTAGGGCTATTTGGGTATAAAGAAGAAGAAAGTCCAGCTAGTTGTTTAGTTGCATGGGAAAAATCTTTTTTTTAAATTTGCTTTCTCTTTAAATTCCATGCATTTAAAAATCAAGAGAGATTTTGCTCTATGAGCTAAAGTAGCATAGAGAGTGGCTCTAATTAAATAAAAAGAAGATGAGCTGTTTCATTTGGCACATTTGCATACAAGAGGGATAGAATGGGTCAGATTGTCTACTGTTATTACACTGTAGTTAGTCTTATTCCTGGTTTTCCAAATGAATATTACTAACATAGTATAGCAATTTAATATCAAAACTAACTTCACTAAGAGATCATTCAATTCTTTGCAGAATCATTTGAGTTAGGTAGAGCAAGTGGCAAATATTATCATTACTATTATTATCATTATATCTTTTTACAACAGAGAAAACTGAAACCCAGATGTTTTGCTAGGGGTCTTTTGGAAAATTCCCTTGGGAAATATTAGAAAATATTACTTTATTAGAGGCCCAGTGCATGAAATCATGCAAGAGTTACTTGCCGCCACTTGCTGCTTGTCGCCCCTCCCACCCCTCATAGGTCATAGCCCTGCCCGACACTCATTGCTCACCCCCTGCCCCACCCACTGCCACTCGTGGGTGGGGAGGGGCGGGGGCAGGGAGTAGGGTCTGAGAGGTGGTCAATGCAACTCATGGCAACTGGTTAAGTGGTCGTTCTGGTCATTATACTTATGATCCCTGGCCTTTTATTATATAGGATAAATTCAACTTGTCCTCTATCTCTCTTATCTGCACATTTGTCTAAAGCTAGATATTTCTAGACACTTAGTAGACTTAACCATCCAAAGGTCTCCAGGAGTCTTCAACTTAGATGAAAAATGGAACTCACTTTCTTCTCTCACAAATCTTCCCTTGCTGCCCATCTAGGTCCATGACATCCTCTTCCAGTCAGTCTCCCAGCCAGACATCCCGAGTCAAACTCTCTCTGATTCCCTCCCATTCCATCAGAAACTAAACACTGTGTCTTCTATCTCTGGGACAATTTTTAAATCTGTGCCCTTTTCTCAGTACACTCTTCCATTGCCTTAATTCTGCGCCTCATTACCCATTACCTGGCTGTTACTACAACTTCTAACCTATTTCCCTGCTTCCTCTTGCTTTTCTCAAATCCCAATCCTATATCCTGCCACCAACTATATTTCTAATGTACAAAATACATCATGTAACTCCATTTCAAAACATCTCTAGTGGCTCCCTGCTGCCTATATAAGGAAGCCAAACGTTTCGTTTTGTTTTTAGTATAGTTCTATATTTTTTGGCACAACTTAACATTCCAGTCTCATCTCCCTTCACGCCCTACTATGCTACGCTCAAGCCACACCCAACTGCTGGACCCAGGCAGGCTGCGTGGTTCTCTGTCTGCCTTTGCATGCCAATACACTGCCTGCATCGTTTCCTATGGGTACTTACTCATTCCTCAGGACTTTATTAAAGAGCTGTAAGGCTTTGTATGAATTATTTGGACAAAGAAATGTGATAAAAATTCACCTTTTATATAATTTTATCAGAGAGACGAAGGAAGGGAGTAAAAGAAGGGAAAACAAATATTATTTTTATATGACTTTTTGAGATTAAGTTTTGCAGAGTATTGACTAAATCAATCAATGGGGCAAAATAAATTTTTAAGTCAAGTCACATAGCTCACATGAAAGACGCATGTAAATACTAGAGAGAAAGAATACAGCTGTGTATACTTGAGAGAAGTATTATGCTAGGCCAAATCATCAAGTAATTCCCTCACTTTGTGAGAGATATATGTGGTACTTCACTGCTCTCTGAGAGATATATGTGGTGCTCACTGCTCTCTAATGTCTTGCATCAGTGTTTGGCCTATACTGCTGGAGCAATAATTAAGTGCATGAGCTTTGGAATCAAATAAACCTGGATTAAAATTTGGCCTCCAGCACTCACTAACTTTGAGGCTTTAGGCAAATGGCTTACCCTCTCTGAGATCTCGTTTTCTCATCCATAATAGAGGGATAGCCGACTTTATAGAGTTATGAGTGAAAATAACTAAATTAATGTATGAACTGTGCTTAGCACATACTTTCAATAAATGGTAGTGAGTAGAAAATACCTTCCACAGCATATGTAATATGATAATTTACAGCCACTTCCTTTCTTAGAAAGGGATGAGAGGGGCATCACGTGACTGGCTGAGGTGGTCTAACGATTCTGGAAATGTGCAAATGCTATTTCCATTTTTGAACTGACCAATTCCAGCTTTGCAATAATTCACCTTTAGAAGAGTTTGAACACTGTGTTTTTAATCTTCTCTTTCTTGTAAGAGGAATTCCCTTCTTCTTGCAATTTATCTAAAGGAAGGAACTAAGATTTACCAGCCATATAATCTCATCTCTTTCATGCAATAGAACTGATTTTTTCAGCTTCATTTTGGAAGTTTTTGTTTATATTCATTTTATTAAAAAACTATAAGAATATTGGTATTATTAAATAAGAGCTGGAAATTCTTCATTTATTTATTTAAAAAGTATAAAGGTTCATGAAAATATAAAGCCTGGGAATTTCTAAAGATAAACTCCACCTTCATTTTTTGGGAGGAAATGATTTTTGTCTATTCTAAACAATGACGCTTAACACAATTGAAAGTTGGCACATTTTTGGTAAACAGCGTTTTCCTGGGAGTGTAAAGTCTGCTGCATTTTCCTTCTGAGCCAGACTTCTCAGTATCATTTTGATCTGCAAAACATCAAGAGTTTCCTCTATCGTAATATATTTACATCTTCAGAGAGTCTGGATAGAAAGGAATTTCATTTTAATGTAATGAATAATCAACAATGAAAAAGAATTTTTACCGCAATACTTGGGATTATGACTAGCCACAGGACAATACACACAGAAAGTCACACCTAGAAAACATGATATACTTAACTTTGATATTTCCAGAAGATATATCCCCAACATTTAAAGAGGCAAGAGGCTAAAAATTGTAAGAAAAATAATAATAGCTTTCCAATTTCGAAATTTAGTCAAAGAGAAAAACAAAGACCTTAATCACCCTTTGGTGTGATCATTACTATTATTTTTTAAAATCTAGCTTTCAACAGATCCACTTGGCTTTCCCAATGAAGAATGCGAATTCCAAGTTCCCAATGAAGAATGAGAATTCCGAGAGTGGTACCGAGGGGTACCTCCAACTGTGTTTAGGTTGAAAAATAAAGAACAAGGTGTGTTCTCTTCCTTTCCAGAGGCAGAATGCAAAGTCCTGAGCATCACAGTGAACCAACTCAGCCTCACATTGAAATGCAGATTAATCTCAAGGAGCACTTTCTTTAGAATGCCAACCTTGGTCTTGGGGACAAAGGAGAAGAATTGGAGCTTTGGCATATTCCCCAAGCCTCATCCTAGACACCTTTAAAATATGTCACATGTTAGCCGCCAGGGAATGCTTCCTGACTAACCAACAATCTTAGCTGCTTCTATCCTGCTGGTTCAAGAAGAAGTTAAAGCACTGAAGACACAGTTCTTACCCTTTCTATGCAAGCGAACAAATACATAATAAGATTCGAGGATTGAAATGATCAGTGCTTTTTCCAGTGTTCATACTAAATGGTTTCGCTTTTAATCGAAGAGGATATAGAATTAGTAAAGGTATGAATGTGCTTTTAGCAAACAAAGTACCGAGAAAATTATAATTCAAAACAAAGTGGACAGGGGTAATGCATTCTACTCAGATCTAGGAAATGTTGCTACAAGTGCCATATTGTCAGTTGTTTGCTTTTCATACCTCTGTAGAGGTCATTCAATTGGTTTTTGGTTTCTATTGTTGCTATTGAGAAGCCATTTGTCCTTTACTCTGGTTGTTAATATTATCTCCATTCAGGTATCTAGTTGCAGATTTATTTTGAGGTATCCAGCCTAGGGTTTAATGTGCTTTTCAAATGTGAGAGCTCATGTCTTTCATCAGTTTTGGAAAATCCATGACCATTATTTCTTCAATATTACTTCGTGTTTTATATAATCTCCCATTTCTTCTCTATAAGACATATGTTGGCCATTTAAATATTACCCTCTCTGTATAATAAACTCTCTTTCATATTTTTGGTCATTTCAAGTTTCTAGATAATTTTTTAGCTCTATTTTTTTTTAAATCCAGTAATTGTTCAGCTGTGTCTAGCCTACTATTAAACCTGCCTACAGCGATTTTTCTTTTTCATAATAGTGTCTATAATTATGTCTAGGGCTCCTAGGTTTAAAATTCTCCCTAGTCTTTTTAAATTGAACTTGCTCTTTTCATTTGAGTCTATTATTTTATAATTTGTGTGTTTAATTCCAAAAATATAGCTTATACTGTATTATAAGCCTCTATTTATTCAATTTTTTTGTAGCTCTATTTCTATTACTTGTTGCTTCTTCTGATTTTCCTTATATTGTTTACTTGTATGTCCCACAATGCTAACTTATGAGTTTGTTTGGTTGGGCTTTTTCTGTGGAAATTCTGTGAACTAGATGCTGAGAGTGTATGCATCCAAAAAGGTTTTGCCTTTGTTTCTGTGAAGTGCCACAGAGCCTCACCAAGCCAGTATTACTTTTTATATAAATTACTCCACTTGGCATTTCCTGGCTTTGAATTCTGAATACTCAAGAGAACCTTTTTATTTATCCCAAGAGAGGCCTGGACTAAGATAGATGAATTTCCTGCTATAGTCCTATTTTGGTAGGCGGGTTTATTGTCCGGGCTCCCCTTTCTACGACAGGCCAGCTCTTGCAGGTGCTCCCCTTATGGAAGGTTTCCCGTTCTAACTCCTGGCTTCTGTGAGCCACAGGCTTGGTCTCCATGTCTTGTGTTGTCATTAAATCGCAAGTAGCCTGTGATTCTCTGGTTTGATGCCTTTGATTCTGCTTTTAATTGCTGGGATTTCCTTCACATTATTTTTCAAGCTCTGTTGTACCTGTTATTTCATATTTTACCCAGTATCACTGGTTTTGAAATGGGAGGTTTTTCAGGTTGCCTTGCCTGCCGTATTATCGAAGTTCCATGAATGTATATACATGTTTAACTTGGAAGATTATTTTTCTACCATGAAGGCAAAAATGTCATGAATATTAAACAACTCTATAGGAGTTGTCAGTGGCTTAATATGTTTGATAGACTGAGAGTGGGTGAAACTGCTGAGAATGTGATGGGTCACTTTCATTATGCCACTTCAGGCTTTCATATAACATTCTTAGAAGTGCATTTATTTAGTAAACCATGTAGTTAATTAAGTATATACCTTCATCTACTGGCCAAATGTATGTTTTCTCCAAAACAAATTTCAGAAAAAAATCCTTCATCTATTGCAGCAAAAAATGGAAGAAAACAATAAACTTTAAAAAAAATTATATTTTATTGATATTTTACAGAGAGAAAGGAAGAGAGATAGAGAGCTAGAAACGTCGATGAGAGAGAAACATTGACCAGTTGCCTCTTACACACCTCCTACTGGGGATGTGCCCTCAACCAATGTACATGCCCTTGACCGGAATCGAACCCAGGACCTTTCAGTCCGCAGACCGATGCTCTACCACTGAGCCAAACTGGTTTCGGAAGAAAAGAATAAACTTAAAAAAAAAAAAAACACTTATAAATAAATTGCTGTGTGAGCCTGGATTTTCTTGATTAGCAGTTGGATTGTATTATACTCAGGGCTGCAAGTTATCAAAGGGGTATGAGGGAAAATTCAGTTTTCTTAAATTCTTCTTATCCTGGGGAAGCCCTGTTATAGTAATTTCGACAAGAAAACAAACACAAAAGCTGACTAAAATCAGACTGCAAACTATGCCAACAAGATGCCCTAAAATGTAATCAGTGCCTAGGCCAGCACCCTTTGGGAATTACACAATTTTACTTTATTATTATTACTAGAGGCCCCATGCACAAAATTTGTGCTAGAGTAGGCCTTTGCAGCAGAGGCTGCCTCGATCCTCCCTCACAACCCCAGCAGCTGCAGCCCTGGCTTCTTCCCGGAAGGACATCCGGTCTAATTAGCATATTACACTTTTATTATTATAGATCGTTGATAGTATTACAGATGTCTCCCATTTCTCCCCCTTCACCCTTCTCTGCCCAACCCGTACCCCCACCCTCAGGTCTTCACCACCCTGTTGTCTATGTGACATACCCCCATGTGGGGGTGGGGAGACAAGGAGAGAGAAATACAATTTTATTTTTATGATGTAAAGCACAGAATGAGTATTCTTGTCCATAAGTTAGGTCCTTAGAAAAGATGACTAGCATGGAAATGGAATCTAATTTGGGACTTCTTCTTATAAAGATACTGTGTAAGTTGCTTGGATTTTATAACTTCCTTCAAATCTTTCTTCAAATCTCACTTTCTTAAGTGAGGCTCATCCACTAGACAACACTGCAGCTTACATTCCCTTCTCAGCCCCTTCCTACATCCCAGCACATTCATGTTACTTTTTCCTTTAGCATTTATCCCTTCTAATATATATATATATTGATTTCAGAGAGGAAGGGAGAGGAGAGATAGAATTATTAGTGATGAGAGAGAATTGATTGGCTGCCTCTTGCACACCCCACACTGAGGATCGAGCTCATAACCTGAGCATATGTCTTTAAAACAAAATATTTTACTGTTTTTTTACAGAGAGAAAGGGAAAGGGATAGAGAGGTAAAAATATCGATGAGAGAGAAACAACGACCAGCAGCCTTCAGCACACCTCCCATTGGGGATGTGCCCAAAACCAAGGTACATGCCCTTGACCGAATCAAACTTGGGACCCTTCAGTCCACAGGCTGATGCTCTATCCACTGAGCCAAACCGGTTAGGGCCTGAGCATGTGTCTTGATCAGGAATGGAGCCCTGCCCTACTGGTTCATAGGTTGATGCTCAACCACTGAGCCATGAGAGCTGGGTTGTCATCAAAATCTTTCCCCCCCCCCAACATATTTTTATTGATTTTAGAGAGGAAGGGGAAGGGATAGAGAAATAGAAACATCAATGATGAAAGAGAATAATTGATTAGCTGCCTCCTGCATGCCCTACATTAGGGATTGAGCCTGCAATGTAGGCATGTTCCATTGACCAGAATCGAACCTGGCACCCTTCAGTCCGCAGGATGAAGCTCTATCCACTTAGCCACGCTGGCCAGGCCCTTCTAATATTTTTATAAACATACCGCATTATGTGTATTGTTTTTGTCGGTCTTCTCTGCCAACTCCAAGAGAGTTAAAATCTACCAAGAACATAAACCTTTGTGTGTTTTGCTTACCAATATATTGCCAACAACTAAAAGAGTATTTGCCACATAGTAGGTACAAAAATTACTTGCTATACAAATAAATAATTTTTTATTTCATTGCCTATGAATAGGCATAATCAGTGATAATTCCCGGTCTATCATTTCCTTACTGTGACATGTGGATACATAGGAGAAATGTGTATTGATTTATCTGGGAAGCATAAAATGACCTATCATTTAAATACCTTAAAGTTTCCATCTTAAATCCATTATTAAGTACAAGACAATTTTTCTTATACAATATGTCTCCTATAGCAACAGAAAATATATAGTATTTAGTACTTGGGCAAAGGTCATACCTCATTTTTTTCTTTGAGTTTTGTGATCATAACAATCACAGGACTATCTTCCTGCCAAACCATCTGCCAGAAGTCATTCACGGTGTTGATCATGGGGCCCTGCGTGGCGATGAACGCTTTCTCTCTGCCATTGTAGCCCTAGTGTGAGTAAAGATACGAAAGATTGGCTTTGAAGTTCATGCTGTGCACTGAAAATCTAGGTAAAATATCTCAGAACAAAATGGCTCTGCTCGTCCAAAAGCAACACAGGTTTCTGTGGCTTAATTGATCCCAGCAGCACAACCCACATGGCTGTTTGCCCAGCAAGCCAAGCATGGCTCACAGTGCTGCCCATCAAAATGCTTCATCCTCATCAGAGCATCCCAGCCACACACACACAGGAAAGGAGGGCTCCCTGTAAGATACCCACTACCAATGTTGATTATGACTAAGCAAACAACAACAAATAACTTGCTCTAACCAAGTTAAGTCAAAAGTAATATATTCTACGGAAAAAAATATAACCTTAAAGTTCAAATAGTAAGTTGACATGCCCATCAGAAAGAAATGACATTTATTGACTTACCCTAATATAATTAGCATTAATGTAGGTGCTCAATGCATCAGTTACATTTTTTGGTCTTAAACACACTCTGCTGAGGGGATCTAATGAAGAAAACAAGAAAGAGCATGTTAAACCAATATGTTTAATGTGTCTACATTTAACACATTGCTCTTTTTAAAGTTTCTTAGAACACCAACAACCAGTACATAGTACACCTGGTAACTTACATATTGACTGGCTGACCTGTGCCAGTGTTTGTTGTTGTGTCTGTGTGTCTATGTGTCTGTGTCTTGATGCATCTGTGTTTCTTGAGGGACATTTGGGCCCATTTGATGCCTGTTCCTGACATTAATCTCGCCTACAAGCCTGAGATGGTGAGTTTATTCTGCATGCCATTTATTTGTGGGCTCATGATTCTTGACCCCATTTCTCATTTGTACTCCTTTGCTTGTTCTTTGGGCTTGGAATTTGCACCCACTCTTCCTACTCTTGTCTCTCTTCCGTCTTGCCCAATGGCAAACATTTGGTCTGACTCAAATCCCTATCAAAACATGGAAGATGCTATCTTCAGCTACCATGTGTTTGTTCACCTACAGCACAAATATCTGATATTGAAGAGATTATTATAGTGTCTTAAATTCTAACACCACTTCCCATCAAGGCATTGAAAGATCCTAAGTATTTCTCAAACTGCTATCTGTAAATCATTTCTTCTGTAACATGTAGAATTAAGTCATATAATTTGTAAATGAGCTAATTCTTTATGAACCATGGTGCTATGGAAAACATGGTAGTTATTTTTACCAACATTTTACATAAATGTGTTAAGATCAAATCATGCCTTTATGATTTCTTTAACCTGGTAATGTACTGTACTTCTTGTAGGCAAGAATGGAAAATTTTTACTGTCTCTCTAAGACTCAGTGTTTAGCACAGTGCTTAACTATGTAGCAGACACTCAGTAATTGTCTATGGTGTGGATTTAAATTGTCCCTTCCATTTCCTAAAGCTAGTTTTATGCCTTCCTCTCTAGCAGTTGTTCTATTGTTCTTCAGACAGGCAAATTCTGAGAGCTTTTTATGCCCACTGTTCCTACCTCCTCATCTACCATTCAAGTCTCCTGTACACTCCAATCTATCCGATGATGGCAATGTTAGGTATGCAGACACTACTCTTGCTCATGCCACTCTGACCATTTTGTTACTAAACCAAATGAGCTCAATGTGAGTTTTTTTTTTCTTTCATGTCCTCTCTGTGGCATTCAAAAAACATTGACCATATATCTTTTTTTTTTTTAAAAGTCTTCCCTTCCCTTGGATTCTGGGTCCCAACATTCTGATTTTCCTGCTAACACGTTGAAGGTCTGTTTTCAATCTCCTGCTTATTTCATCTGCCCTCCCCCCCCTAATTCTAAGACTCAACTTGGCCCTCCTCTATGCTCATTTGACACGGCTTTCTTAGGTAATTGTTAGGCAATTGATTCATTCCCATAACTTTCACTATTAGCTATATCCTGAATGTTTATCTTAGACTAGACAAGTCTCTGCAGTTATAGGCCATGTTTTTCTCTTTATTTCTCCTGGATATACCACAGGCCTGTGAAATACCACATGTCTCTTGTGTTCCTGTTAGCCTTCTGTTATTCTTTGTCAGATGTGCTCCCACAGCTCCAGAGCCCATGTTGGAAAACGAATTGACCTACTGGGCTTGACCTCTACATTCAATTACTCATATTCTCTCTGTTCTATATCCTGACAATGCTCTGGGGCCTATTTTCCTCCTCTCTTCCCCGTGGCTGTCTTCTTAGAGTAGGATTGTTTTCAGACGTATTGCTGCCAAGGCGGTCTGATCACATCATCCCTGCCTCAGTGGATCCTAATTGCCACTATTTCCCAAACTGTTATCTGTAAATCATTTTTTCCCTCCGTAGAATTAGGTCATATAATTTACAAATGAGATAACCTTGAAAAAAGAAGTTTCAGTAATCAAATACATATGGGGAACACTGACTTAAAGTAGAACCACATCCCTTTGACCGCAGGGCTTTTCATGGTCTCCATTATGCTACCGTACCTTGTGAATTTCCAAGGAGCTATTACATATACATTTATTTATCCACTGACCTCAATTTATTGTGAATCCTTATTGACAATCCAGACAGCCTAGAGCAGCATTACCCAATAGAGCTCTCTGTGATAACGGTACATGCTTCCTCATTCTCCAGGGCTCAGTTCAAGAAATGCATTATTTCTGAAGCCTTCCCTGGAATTCCCAGATAGAGTCAGGCATTCCTGTCTTTGTGCAGGCTCTCTCCTATTTTAGTATTTACATCTTATATTTCAGATACTTAAATTTCTGTCTTCCCTCAATGGATTTCGGTGAGCCCCTTGAGTGCAAGAGCTATATTTAATTAACTTTTGTATCCTTTGTGATTTCTATTTGGAATGTGGCTCATAGAATGTTTAATATAGCCTTTGTGATTTCTATTTGGAATGTGGCTCATAGAATGTTTAATATTAGAATTTATTGCTATTAGAAAGAGTAAAACACTGCTTTTGGCTTTCTATGTATTTTTCTTCTTAGCAAAGGGAATGGGAAAATTCTCATTCCTTTTCAGTATCCACTGATTATTAGAAGTTTCCACAGACACCCTACACCATTCAGAATTGAAAATGCCTATTTCCTTCAACTTTTATAATGTCTGCAAATGTATATGATTTATTCAACCCTTTTAACGTCTTAGAAGCAGGTTCCCTGTCAAGCTAAATTAAGTTTATGTTAAAAAATTATTAATTTATAGTATTTATAAATATTTAAAGGTTTCCAACTACATATTTTTTAAAACAAGAATACAACATATGACTGAATAGTAGAAAATGTGGGGTTCCAACTAAGGCCTTTCAATGTTATCTTGGACTAATAAAGCAGCCCAAGATTAAAAATTTATTTTATCATCATCAAGATTTTAATGTGATTATTTTCATTGCTACTGTTATAAATTTTCATGTTATGCAATTAAGTCTACATATTAGTCAAATTCACTATAATAATCTTTATCAGAACTGATATTTCTAGGTTATGTGTTCAATATTTAGCATATAATTTATGATACTTCTGGTCAGTATCAGTAAAAATTACAAATATTAATGAACACTGGTCAATTTCCTTCCTCTCTTTTGCTCCTTTTCATTTTCTTCCTTCCTTCTAGATCTTTTTTTCCTTTTTCCTTCCCTCCCTCCCTCATCCCTTCCTCTCCTCCCTTTTTCACTCATTCCTGTTTCTTTTTTTCCTCTCAACAAATTATTCAACACATACAGATTTGAAAAATAGAACATGTGAACTTTCCTCACCCTGGTCTCTTTTAAAATACTTTCTGGCAATCTTCAGTCTCCTGTTTAAAAGACAGAAATGATACCTGGAGCCTGGCATTTTGATTAGCATCATATGAGATTTTATCACAGACTATTCTGTGCTGAAGATTTCCTCTCCAGGAGGAAATGTGTGTGAAGTTTGAAGTCAAGAGAAGAAATGATTAGATATGGAACAAGCCTATGACTGCTAGTAGTGGGCAAAGGCAGGGATGAGAGCAATAGGACTGCTTCACAGATGAATTCAAGATAAATGGGGAAAGGCAGGGACTGGCCACACCTTCAAGGTGCCTGGGAGGCATCTTCAAAGTTTCTGTAGGAGAGCGAGAAGACATTGTCCAATATGGCAGGCATTAGCCACCTGTAGCTAATTAAGTTAAAATGACATTTAAAAATTGGATCCTTGGGTTCACTACTGTGTTTCCCTGAAAATAAGACATCCTCTGAAAATAAGACCTACTTACAGGTTTCCTTCTGAGTGAAATGAGGCATCCCCCCGAAAATAAGGCCCTCAGGATTCAGTTTGTCTGGTTTGTGTTGACAACTACTGTACTACCGTACCATATACAGGTAATAAATTTCTTTTATTTTCATTTAACAATAAATGTGTACCGTATTCTTCTTCATGGAAAAATAAGACATCCCCTGAAAATAAGATCTAGCGCATCTTTGGGGGAAGATGTCTTATTTTCGGAGAAACAGGGTAGCTATACATGAAGCACTGAGTTGCCACATGTGCCTAGTCGTTATCCCAGTGGAGATATGAGGCATTTCCATCATTGCAGAGAGTGTTAGTGGGCAGTGCTGGTCATGGCAATAAAGATGGTGATTACACAAAAGCTCATTTTTAAAGACTCATGTGAAAATTATAAAAATAAAACAGGGGTCTGGAATATGTCTCTTTTGCAACTGTAAGTTTTTCTCCACATAGATAGTGTCCCTACTTCCTGGAGTTGGTTTTGTGATTAATAATGGATCCATCTTATTTGTTAGAGAGGGAAAGAAGAAATTAACATTAGCTGAGGGCTTACTGTTAGTTGAAACTTTCCTAGGGATTTCACACATATTATTATTTAATTCTCCCAATAGTCATAGAGGGTAGTATTATTATCACCTACTTTTAGGAATAAAGAAAGGATGGCACAGGAATATTAAGTACCCTGCCTTAACTTGTAAATGTTTTACCCGGGTAGGATTTTAAGTCCAACCCCAATATTTTGCTATAGCCACATAACTTGTCTTAATAAGTAGTTAACTTATTTGCATATCTATTCTGTTTTATGTACTTAGTATAATAAAAGAGGAAAAATAATTTAAGTCAGAAACTTCACCAGATATTAAATTTTTAAATATGAAATGATGATCAGAACAAATATAATTCTTTAACTTTATGTATATTGTTTTATATTAGTAAAAATAAATTGACTGCATGAAAGAAACAGACAAAATTTATTATTATTATACTTCATTGTTTTATAAATAATTTCATATTAATATATGGTCAGTTTCCCCCCAATGCTTTTGTGATTTAGGATGTAGACACATTTTCATCACTAATGCTTGTTTATATTGCAAAATAATTTGATATAAATTTGACCTTGGCACTTTAATCAACCACTTAAGAGTGTTCTGATCTGGGCTGATGCTGTCCTTGGAGAAGCAGCTATAATTTAATTTGTTCTTGGCCATCCATATTTCTGTTGCAAACATTCTCAAAATTATATAACCTCACCATTATTTACAAGCTGACAAACTTTTAAAATTAAAAGTTTATTGTATGTAAATGAACAAACAAAACCGAAACAGAGAAACAGGTTGCCACAGGGGATGAGGGTTCAAAGACCAGGTGGAAAAGTGGAGGGATTGAGAAGTAGAGACTGGTAGTTGTAAAACAGCCACGGCGATGACTAAAGGAATCATAGTTAATAATACTGTGATAACTATGTGCGTGGCCAGTTGGGTACTGGAAATATCAGGGGGGACACTTTGTAAAGTATATGCTTGTTTACCCACAATGCTGTGCACCTGAAATTAATACAAAATGATATTGAATGTTTACAAAACCTTATTGTAGGTCAAACCAATAAAAACAATCATAACAATAATCAATGGATGAAGACAATTGGGGGGAGAGGGAGTAAGGGCAGAGGATGGGAAGGGAACTGGGTGGTAGGGAGCTTTGGGGGAGAAAAAGGAGAAACAATTGTAATAATCTGAGTAATAAAAATTTATTTTTTTAAAAAATGGGGAAAAAAACAGAAAAAAGGAAAAAAACCAATGATAACATTTAAAATATAGTCACTTGCTAATTATTTTATGTAATATTTTAAACTTATCTTATATTGCAGTCTAAAATAAACCATAACGAACAACTTTGCATATTTTTTCTAGTCTAGTTCTTATGTGGCTTGTCCAGCCATATGGACTAAATTGTATTTTGTGCAACAGAGGGTGGGGTGGTATTCAGGCTAGAAACATTTTCAACAGAAAATCCATCATTTGCAACGTCAGTTGTCAGCACAGGTGCCCTGGCTCAAGCGATCCACCCAGTTATGGGAATGGAAAAGCTGACACAGGTCTATGCAGCAGTTGTCTGATACCATCTGGGCAGGAAATGGAGAAGGCTGAACTTAGAAGTAACCCTAATAATTTCCAAATCCTTCTGAGATTAGGTGGGTTAATATAATTACTGCAATTGATGCATGTTCCCTAGTTACCTAGTTTGGTAAATTTTAAATAAAAAAGTCTTAACAGAAAGAGAGAGATAGCAATCCTAACACAAATTGGTTTCATCCCATTCAGTTAGTTACAGTTATAAAACATCTTTCACAGTGACTATACCTTAGTAAATAGATTCAACTATATGGAACAATAAAAAATATGCTCCAGTAGAGTGACTTTAACAATGCTTTTCCAAGTCTGCCAGCAGGGGAATCCCAAAGACACTTGCTATTACCATAGATACGGAGAATTTGTTGTCATATGAGTGAATTAATGGACTGAATTATGAAGACTCCACTATTTCAATGTCAATACCTTAAAAAAATCTTGCCCAGCCAGTGTGGCTCGGTGGTTGAGCATTAATCTATGAACCAGGGGGTCGTGGTTCAATTCCTGGTTAGGGCACATGCCAGGGTTACAGGCTTGATACCCAGTGGGGAGTGTGCAGGAGGCAGCCAATAAATGATTCTCTTTCATCACTAATGTTCTCTCTCTCTCTCTCTCTCTCTCTCTCTCTCTCTCTCTCTCTCTCTCTCTCTCTCTCTCTCCCTCTCTCTCTCTCCCTTCCACTCTGAAACCGATAAAAACATATTTTAAAAAATCCTTGTGGTTCTGTCTTTCCAGAGCTATTGTCATGAGATGTTTATGGATTTTACCAAAATCCCAACCACATATTTCTTTAGTGATTCAAAATGCTACTTCCTCTCCAAAGTATTTTTGCCACTGAAATCAGAATTAATTACTCAGTCGTCTCTACAGCCCTGCATCACGTGAGCTAGGTCTCTATCCTGCTCTTGTTACATTGAATGCAATTACTCTTACACGTCTCTCCTTTCTAGTCCATGATCTCCTTTATCTTACAAACTGTTCTTATCCTTGCTAGCTCCAGCCTTCCAGCTTATATCTTGACATCTGTAAATTTCATGGAGCCAAATTTACTTTCAGAGAGTCTATAGCCATATTACTCAAAGTGTGGTGCTGGTATCATCTGAATGAGAATCACCTGAGTGTTTATGTGAAGTACATTTTTCTGGGCCCATCAGCAGGCCGACTTACACAGAATCCCCAGAGTGGGGCACAGGACTCTAGATTTTTAATTAGGACTCTAGGTAATTGTTATGCAAAATGAAGTTTTTTGGTATAGTTTTATTGGGATATAATTCACATACCCTACAATTCACCTATTTAAAGTGTGCCTTTAAAGAGTTTAATTATTTTTATTCAGAGAGTTTGAAACCATCACAACCAATCAATTTTACATTTTCATTAATATTGAATTTATTGGAATGACACTGGCTAACCTTGTTAATAAAATTATACAGGTTTCAGGTGCCCTATTCCAGGTCTCTGATCCATTTTGAATTAATTTGTATGTGGTGAAGCAGGGTCCACTTTTATTTATTTATATTTTGCATGTGAGTATCCTGTTTTTCTCTCAACACCATTTGTTAAAAAGACTATATTATGTTCCTCCATTGAATTGATAGACACCATCAATGAAAATCGACTATAATGTGTGGCACAATACAATGTTAGAACCATGTATGTATTAGAACTGTGGACTGCCCACTATAATAAGAGCAATATAAGATAATGTTATTAACCTTAGACCATTTTAAAGATGATTAGACTTGATAGTGCTTGCAATTCCAAATTTGGTGTGTATGTGGAAGTTGTGACAATGGGAAATAGTATGGTATGGGTAAATGCAAAGGGTTTAATTTAAGGAACTTACTTGGCAAAATGGTCTTATAACGATTTTTAGTTCCATGACGTGGAATGTCAATTTCTTTGGGATCCACAAAGTTCATTGGTATTTCCTGCAAAAATGAATGATATCAAATTAGTACATCTAATGCTTCCACAAAGAAAACCTTCACAGGGGGCATCTGATCCAAAGCTCTCCTGGACTTCAAAGTCCTTTATAAACAACAGCCTACCACCTCTGGCGGACCAACACCCTTCCTTCCATAAACATATCAGCTGTACCCTAGCAAGCTGACTCTAAGAAACAGTTCTCTGCGTTAGAAAGCTCTATTTTATACGTAGTTATTTGGAAAACATAAAAATTTGGTTAGATTTTAAGAATCCTGTTCTGTACAGTTGCTGAAAATATATAAGCAGGAAGCTGAAAACTGATATTTTAGCAATGTATTTACATTTCTTCAAATCTTTCTGTTCAAGACCCAACATTTCTTTCTGATGAATTCTCTTTTGACACTAATTGTGACTCTTTTAAAACTATTAAAACCTCCCTCCTTGAATGGCAAATATAAAGGGCTTTTGTGTTAATTCAAGTGATGATGGTATGATGCTTTTTTTTGTATTAAAGAATTGTCTGTAATTGTACTGTTCCTATTGTGGCTTCAAATGCAATATTCTTAGTGAAGGGAATCCAGGCACAGTTTTCTCCCACTTAAGAATATTCTTTTTCAGTAAGAATATATTTCATATGTCTTAGATAATAGGAGTCAGAATAATGATAGCAGAGGTGGCTCTGTGGAAATGAATTAAACCCAAAAGATGAGCAGCTGTAGCTAAGTGGCAAAAACACCAATAAGCCTGTTTTCAAAAGGGTGAAAACAAACATGCAAGCGTTTGGTAATAAAAAAATACTATGTTCTCTAATTTAAAATTCCAAAAAGGATTGCTAACATAAGGTTAATGTGAAATAAAATAACTGGCATTTCTATATTATATAAAGTAATATTTTTTTGTTATTTAAACTTTCTCTCCTGAAAACTATACTCAAAAGCCTAGTAGTCACTGAAATAAAATAAGTTATCTATAAATTAGTTCAAATTGTCCTAGTTTTCAGTTGAGCTAAAAATTTGAGAAAAGCCTATGGATTATACTATGGATTTGAGACTTGCTCTACAAAGAGGAGTAACAGGTTTTTAAAGTATTTCCTCTACTTGCATTATTCTAGATAGTTACAATATTAATCCCTACTCTCTACTCCAACTAAAGGTTAAAATTTTCAGTCCAAGTTACCAAAATAAGTGAAATTGTTGAACAGTCAGTAGAAACCACATATTCATGTTTGGCCATTTCAAAGCGGTCAGTCTGTTTTGGCAAAGCCATGGAGTTGGTGATATCTTTATTCCCGCTGTGCTCCTTCCTGCTTTCTGACTCACACTAATTCGTCATCTTCCAGCATTATCTCTCTTCTCAGTCTTCCTTGTTGCCCCATCTTTCCTTTAAGGAAAGCGGGCTATGGTGAGGGCGCATCTCAAAGAACAAACACTCTCTGTGATGCTAGAAAAGAATAGTGGGAGTATCTTTGGCTAGTTGTGCCATCATTGACTGGTTGCTTTATTTCACTGAGTCTACACTACAAAGCCTACTTAAAAAAAACCTATACGTTTGTATTTTATTTTAAACACTTAATAATCATTGACAAGGCTCATAGTAGATCTAACCCGTTTCTGAATCTTTCACCATTAGGGTAGTTGAAATGACCTGAGAATGATCAATTTATTATTCTCAATAGTTATAGCTTAACATGTAAGATGCAAACTGATCTACTAGTATAACAGGGACATTCCCCTTAGGTAACAATTGGGCCAAATAACCATTTGTATTGTCCAGTGCAGGTTCGTGCCATCTTAGTATGTGCCTCTAGTGGCTCATTTATCAGAATATCTAATGAAGGGCAATAATAACTGGCTCACCATGAATTCACTTTGGAGTAAATGTGAACTTGCCACGACGTCCCTCAGCTGTGATCTTGTGAGAATTCTGCTGGCAGACTGCAGATATTCCATTGCTACCTTCTCCCGGGGGGTTGGTACAGCCACAAAGGGTTCCACATTCCCCAAGCTGCTCATGTCCAATGTAAGAGATACGTTGGACCCTCTTCTGCATTGGAGAAGAATGTTATTAGGATTAAACACCACATAAATTATTTTGGCAGCAAAAATTGTCTTTTTGGACACACACACAATTTGCTAAGCACCTTTACTGATATATGTCTAAATATCTTTTTCTCTTAGAATACCATAGTTGAGGGCAGCAACTATTATTATTTTTGACGTCTTTGGATAATTGCACTGGGATTATGGGACAACATTCTGGATAACCCCAAAACATCACCTGCCTGTTAGAGGGCTGTTTGGCCCTTCACTTGTGTGTGTGTGTGTGTGTGTGTGTGTGTGTGTGTGTGTGTGTGTTGGTGGTGAGTAACATGGCTCTTGTCTATTTGGGTAAAAGGTCAACAGATGGAGAGGAACAAAGAATGGTTCTACTTTCAGGTTGAGAATTTTAATCTGTTTTTAGTGGAAAAGCGGTTTTTAAATTTTCTCAATCCAGTTCTTCTGGCATTTATTTATTTATTTATTTACTTATAAAAACATTTCTTTATTGATTTTAGAGAGGAAGGGAGAAGGATAGAGAAATAGAAACATCAATTTGATGAGAGAGAATCACTGATCGGCTGCCTTCTGCATGCCCCCTACTGGGGATCGAGCCTACAACCCCAGCATGTGCCCTTGGCCAGAATAGAACCTGGGACCCTTCAGTCCACAGCTGACGCTCTATCCATTGAGCCAAACCAGCCAGGGCATCTTATGGCCTTTAAATTGGCAGAAATTCCTTCTTGATTCTGGTAATAGTTTTCAGTGTACTTGTGAAAATTTGGCTTCTGCTGGTTTCATCGGTACTTTAGTAAGAAATTGTTAAGCACACATCACTTTAAACCACTATTCCACTCAGTCAATTTCCAGTTCTAAAAGACAGACAAAAATACCTGCAATCTGTCATCTGAATCACACCCAGTGCCCCAGGGTTGAGTAGGAGGTAAGTAAGCTCTATCCATTTGGAATGCTCACAGCACATGCATGAAGGAAGAGCATTAGAGTTGAGCCTCGAAAGTAAAAGTTCCATGGGTACATTTGGGGTCATGGGTTACTTCAGATAGAGAGTCTGACAGGAGGAAAAGTGTGGGAACAGGAAATGATAAGCGATCTTTGAGAAATAGCCTATAAGCAGTTTTTGGAATTGGAGGACACAGTTACGTAGGAGAGATGAGAGAGGCGAGAATCATGGAAACTGTAAACCAGAAAATGCCTGCTCAAACCAGGAAAGAGAGCATTCAGGACATCAGCGAATACCAACTTCTGTTTCGGCTTCCCACAGCAAACCAGCCCAAACCTGGGATGAGAAGCCTCTGAGGTCCCAGGTTCCCTCCCGGCTCCGGGCCTGAGCCTTGCCTTTTCTGATGGAGCCACAGCCAGCATCTGAGCAAACCCAGGTGGGAGGAGTCATGTGACCTGCAGGGCCACGCCTCTGGGTGGACAAACAGGGCTCCACACGGCGCCTCCTTTGAGTTTTTTGATAAAATAATCTCACGCAGGGAAAAAAAGACAGACCTAGTGAGTAAATCTTCTAAGGCTTCTGTGATAAACTGAGAACCATGAAAGCATTCCCAAGCAAATAACTTGCTAAAGGAAGCATGACTTTTCTCTGGCGAGAGAAGAAAGGAAACGGATGTTTATTAAACACCCATATTTGCCAAGCACCTGCTCTAAGCACTTTTGCATATGTATCTGAATCTCCCCAGCAGCTCTCTGAGAGATTACTTGCACCCATTTCACAGGTGAAGAAAGGACCAGGGTAGGAACACAATAGTGAAGCAAAGATTCAACCCAGCTTAGCATTTAAAACCCCGGCTGTGTCTGCTTTGTCACCCAAAAGCAAGGGTGTGGTGGGCAGGTCGTGTTAGACTCTTCAGTTCCCTCCGTAGGGCTGAAGTCTGTTGTCGGAAGGAAGATCAAAGCTGGCTGCTGTATAATGTGGAGGCAATACAGTATTCAGGGGTAAGAACTCAGTGTTTGCAGTCATATTCATCTGGGCCCAAACCCTGTCTCTCCCATGGTGCTGTGGTGTACCTTTGGTCAGGCTATGTAGCTTCTTGCATCTCAGTTTCCTACTCTTTTATTTTTATCCTCACCCAAGGAAATGCAGAGAGAGAGAGAGAGAGAGAGAGAGAGAGAGAGAGAGAGAGAGAGAAGAGAGAGGTTGGTTGCCCTCCTTATGCATCCTGACCCAGGATTGAACCTGTAACCCAGGTAGGTGCCTGACTGGGAATTGAACCCGTAACCTTTCAGTGCACAGGACTTCAGCCAACTGAGGCAATCTGGTCAGGCTCCTCTCTTTTGTAAAACACGTAATTAAGTGTCAGAAGATTATTACAAGGGATAATCAGATAGTGTAAGTAAATGGCTTATAAAAAGCTATGCCTATCATTAAATTTAAGTAATCCTATCTAATAAAGAGGGAATATGCTAATTGACCATCACTCCATCACTAAGATGACTGCACCCACAGCTGAGGCCAAGTTCCCATAAGGAGCCTTAACAAGCAATCAGCTGGGACTGGGGGCTACATCCTCCCCCACCCCCATGGGGCTTGACAGGGGACCTCAGGCTGAGACCCTTGCCCTGGTGTCAGGCTGGGAGACCTCAGACTGTACCCCCCACCCCAGTACCAGGCCAGGGGACTCGAGGCCACGCCCCCTGCCTGGTGGGGCTTGACATGGGACCTCAAGGTGTACTTTCAGTCCTGGTGCTGGGCTAGGGGACCTCAGGCTGCTCCCCCACCCCAGCACCGGGCCAGGGGACCCAAGACTGCACCCCTCTGCCTGGCTGAGCTTAACAAGGGACCTCGGGCCATGTACCCCACCTGGCAGTGCTTGATGGAGGACCTCAAGGCATGCCCCCTGCCCCAGTCAGGACTGGGGGACCTCAGGCCACACCCCCTATCCTGGCACCGGGCCAGGGGACCTGGGGCTATGTCCCCGGCCCAGCAGGGCTTGACAAGGGTGGGACTGGCCAGGTCTGGATCTAGCCCAATGAGGGGAGGGGGGAAGCAGCTGGGTCTCACGTGGTATTGAGGTGCATGTGGGTGGGCGGGGACTTAACTCTGGGTCCTGTGGTGCACCCCTGTCTTTGACATATACATTTTACTAATTTTCTTTCATCTCTGACACTTCTATTATACAGAAAGGGCGAATAGCAATATTAAATTATTTCCTCTAATTAATCCCCTTTTAATGTGCACAAATGTCACACACCGGGTCACTAGTAATGAATAAAATCCTACCTAACTCCCACCTTCTGCTTCTCTAAGGGATCTATTTTAAGAGCTCCTCACAGAAACTTGAAAACTGTTTGCTCTGAGATTAACTTTAACATTTAAAAGTCAATGGATAGAATCTACAGCTTTGTCACTAAAAAAATAATTAAAAAAATATGTCCTTCTTGATTATCTATTTATCTTAAAATTTCCCTTTGTTATGGCAAGTCCATTTCCGTCGAGCCCTAAACAATTCCAGGGCACGTCACCCTAACACCTCAGGTGGTATCGCAGAGTTCAGTTAGGAAGCTAAGCGGGCACAGGCGGTTGCCCTCACGGAGAACGTTTCCCCAGGGCGGCCCCTGGCCTGGTAAAGCCCTTTCCTGTCCTGGCAGTGAGATATTACCATAGGAGAAATCTCTGCCTTTGCCAATTCGTATATTTAAGGAGCAAACAATATTTAATTTTATTGAAATGTGGTGGACTTAGGAAATTGTGCCAGTAAAATCAACTTAAAGTTTAAAAACTTAGTCATGTCTTGTGCTTGAAAGGATTAAATAGACATCCATATAGGTTTTAAAATGTTAGGTTTTTTTTTGTTACAAAAACATGTTATTGCAGCAAATTTGTATAATTCAGAAGTTTTAAAAAAGGAGTTAAAATCGCTCAGTCACATAAACTTTACTAGCGTTTAAACTGATTTTTAAATTTTGCTATTTTATAGGAAGTAATGGTAGTGGTTTATTATTTTCTTTCTTTCTTTAGTTAGAGAGAACTACATTTTCATATAACTTCCTTCATTTATTGATCCTTATCTTTGAGAATGGTCTGTTCATGCTCTTTCTTAATTTTTACATTGTGACTTAATCTATTTCTTATTCATTACTATGATAGATAAATTAGTAACTATTTTTCAAACATATCTGTTATAAATGTATAGTTTATTGTTGCCTTAAAATACTAAGGATTTTTAAACAGTTATATTTATATTCAGTGAAACATATTAATCTTTCCTTATGTGGTTTCTTACATCACTCAATTTTTCCTGAAAGTTAAGGTTTTTAAAAAGTTAATCTTTCAATCTATTTGTAATTTATTTTGGGATTTTTTAAAAGTGAGAATCACCTGGGTTTTCCCCCAAAAAAATTATAAAAAATTTTAATACATTTCTTGAACCATCCAGAGAAGATCTTTACATATTTTCAGATATTAAGTTTTTAACTAGCTATACTGACTAATGATCTGGAGAAGAAAATTATTCTTTACTGAAGTAAGAGAATGAGAATTTGTTCTACAGTTCTCATAAATGATAAGAAGTGAGAACAGAATAAAAAAGACATTTTAAAAACAAAACAAATATAATAATTTAAGAGAAAATTCAAAGTAAGATACAGGAAAAAAATGGAAAGGATTTAGAGGAAAAAAACCAACAGAAGTATTAGGTTATCTGAACCTTTAATAAAAAAAAATACATAGAGAACTAAGAGCACAAACTCCTATTAAAACTTGGTTTCTGTTCTGTTGTGTGACTCTGGACAAACTGTTCAGACTTTTTTATGCCTCAGGTTGCTGTTGGACAAAAGGGAACATAATAAAAAGCTTTATCAAGTTCTCACTGTAGCACCAATTATTATTTATGCCAAAAAATAAATAAGAGGGAGGAAATTCAAAAGATATCAATGCAAACAATTGAAGGAAAAGCAAACTCTTAAGGAAAGGTAAAAGGAATGCAATAAACAGCATGTTAATGACAATTAAGTGAAAAGGAATGCATGTATAAATAAATATGATGGGCCAGGCCACACATCAATTTCAGCAAGAGAATATAAACAACTCTGCTGAAACTGTTTAATCCTGCATCAATGCTCCTAAGGATGAGAGATGGGAGAGAAAAAACAGCTAAAAAATAAACAAACGAGACACTACATTCGGGTGTTGGAATAAATCAAAACGAGGTATTTATTTTCCTGGTAGTTGAGAGTGTGTGCTGGAATTTAGAAGCTGGATTTTAGCAGGAGGGATAGGCTTTCCCGCACATGGTTTGAATTTTCATATCTGGCTGATCCTTCAGCAGTAGCTTGGCCATCAACAACAGTGAGACTTCAAGCCTGGCACCGCACTTAGTGCCCAACAAGGAGTGGAAATGGGAGTCAGAAAATAAAGTGAAACAATGACCGTTTTGCCTGTCATCCAGGAAGATGTACTTTGGAAACTATTACATTATGAAATTGAGTTCCAGTGGGAAATGGTGGCAGCTGCTTATCTTGAGGTACTTGAAACCAGAACAGAAAAATATGCATCAAAATATTATAAGAAGAATTTAGGGCAAAAGGTAAGCAGATTTGACCTTTGAGAGCTTTTCCAATCATAATTCTTTTTGTTGTTCTCTAAAGAATAGCTTGTTCGGAGCTGTTTTTATTAATATACACATCTAGTCCTCTATGATGAGAAGTTGGAAGTTAAATACGGACATCTTCCCCAGTTCTGAAATGTTGTCAGTCTGAGACCTTCGGTCCAACCTTCCCCCCTGGTGTGTTATAATCATAATAGTCACAAATTCGACAGCCTTGCCTTGATCCTAAAGGTGAGCTTGACCTCATCTCCCCACCTTGATTTTTTCTTATTTAATTTTGCTCATCCGTTCTCCACCCCCCCCACAAATTTAGTTTTCTTCCAAATAAAAAGACAGACTTCCAAATAAAAATATAGTTTTTCTTTCATTTGCATAACAAAGGAGAAAACCATGGTAAATGGACTGGCTTCCACAGTTCTTTGAAACTCCAGATTCTATCACTTTAAAGGTCCAAGGGTGATGGTATTTAATGAACAGTTTGCTGTTTCATCTCTTTATCTTCAAATAAGTTACATAGAGAGAGTCCTAACCCCATTCCTGGATCACTTGACAGATGAAAGGGTAAAAAAAAATGAGATGGAGTGCTAGGAGAGTTAAATTGTGACTTAAACACAAAGCTCTTGGAAAGTTAAATGTGACATAACTGCAGGTTACTAATTTCTAGAAGCTGAAAGGAATGACCAGGTATTGTGAGCATCCATAGAAAAACGTCTCAAAGGAAATCTTGTATGGAAAAAATGTAACAAGTGCAAAGGGTACGAGGCCCAGGTCCAGGGAGATGATTAATGAATTTCACTTTAAAGCAGAGAGAAAATTTTAGAACAGAGAACATTTTTGGTGGGGAAAGTGATTGATTTCCCTGCATGGCTGGCCTGGGGGGATAGGACTGAAACTAGCTCTCTGACAACCCCCGAGGTGTCCCGGATTGTGAGAGGGCAGTTCTCAGGTGATACACCCTGGAATCAGGCTCCTTCCTCACTGGTTCCGCGTGTGTCATCTGAGAACTGTGGCTGCTAAGTGACCACAGCTTAGCAGTTCCTCTGTTGAGCAACTGCCCCCTGGTGGTCAGTGCACGTCATAGCTACCGGTTGGCTGGTCAAACAGTTGGCCAGTCACTTAGGCTATATATATATCCCAAAGTGAAAACAATGGAAATGTCCATCAACCAATTTCCTATGTGTAATGTGATAGATCAATAATATATAATATTATTCAGCCACAAAAAGGAATGAGGTACTGATACAACATTCATAAATCTTAAGGACATTATGTTACGTAAAATAAAGCAGACACAAAAGGTCACATATTTTATGATTCCATTTATATAAAATATCCAGCATAGGCAATTCCACAGAGATAGAGAGTAGATGGGTAGTTGCCAGAGACTGAGGAGTAAGGAATTGGGAAATAATTGCTAATGGGTATGGCTGCTTTTTGGAATAATAAAAATTTTCTAAAGTTAGAGAGTAGTAAAAATTTTTTTCACCATCTTATAATCAATCCTTGTTATAATTTTGTAAAACTATGATGTCCTTTGTCATAATTTTATAGTATCATTTTGTTGGTAAAAAAAAAGTCTACCTATTTAAAGTTTCATTGATAGAAACAACAAATGAATGAATGAAAGAAAGAAGAATGGGCTGGAGCACTGAACACATTTCCCAGAGAGAGAGACTGTTTTTGTTTTTTGTTTTTAAAAAATATCTTTTTATTGATTTTAATGAGAGAGGAAGAGAGAGGGAGAGAGAGAAACATCAATTATTTGCCTCCTGTATGCCACCTACTGGGGATTGAGCCTGCATTTGGACATGTGCCCTGACTGGGAATCGAACCAGTGATTTCTCGTTGCATGGGATAACGCTCAACCAACTGAGCTACACTGGCCAGAGCCCCACAGAGACTGTTTTTAGATGGCAAGAGCTATAAAGCTTCACTGCAGTATATGTATAGACCCATGGGCAGTGGCAGCTCTGATTGTTTTTAGCTGGTAGGACATCAATGGAAAATTTTGAAGTCGACATGTGGTATATGTGTTTGCATAACACAGCAGACATTTTAGAGAATAAGATAATATAAAAGAAGTGCAATATATATTAGTAAGAGTCAATTCCCATTATGGGATTCATGAAAGAAAATACAAAACCATTTTAACATACAGCTCAAGGTTCCGTAGATCTGTATCAAGCAACAGGCAGCACATTTCCTAGTCAATGTAACCGTGGGAACAAATGTCCTAAATACACCTCTGCGTTATTGTGATGCCCTGCACTGCTTTTATCTTCAAGGTATGTTTTTAATTCTCTTCCAGATAGATATTATACAAATCAGTGTCTACACACACACACACACACACACAGACATCTCTTTCCTCAAAGCTTATTTGGAACCTCTGCTTATTATATGTTTGCAGTCAGAGTGAAAATTCCGTCATTTCTTCCTTCTCTGGGAAAAGGGTGGGGGAAGTTTCAGGAAAAGACAAACTATTTATTTTTGCTGACTCTGTCTTCCCTCTAACCAGAGTCAAGCAGGAGACCTGGCTCAGTTTTCCATTAAACTCCCAGAGCAATGACTAGCTGGCCCCAGGATAAGTGTTCATAATCCCAAGGTGGCTGTGTGGCTAATACAGTTGTAATAATGCAATGTGGTAATGTAATTAGTATATGCAATAAGTGCTGTTAATGTTGTTGATGATGATGGCAGCTAATATAAATTAAACTAAGCTTGCAAAATTGGTTTATTTTTATTATCTCATTTACTTCTTACAGCAATTTCTGAGGTGGTATTACAAATTTCCTGACTTTATATATGGGGGAACTAAAGATGTTAAGTAACTTATCAAAAGTCATATAATAAAGTATATGAATACAGGCAGTGTGAATCCTGAGATTTTATTCTTAACCACAAAGCTGTGATGAACTTAGTTCAACAGCAAACAATGAGTGCCCACTATTTTCTACAAACCATTCTAGGCTCAGGACAGGGGTGTTGTGGATCCTAGGGTTAAAAAAAAACACATGACCTCTGATATTGAGGACTTTATATACTACTAGAGGCCCAGCGTACGAAATCGTGAGTGGTTATGGTCTCTCAGCCTAGCCTGTGATCAGGGCCATGCTCTGCCCCTTTGCCGGTCCCCAGTTCCACCTTGCTGCCACCACCGATCAATCGGAGTCTCTGGGCCGGTGGGAGGGACCAAGAGATCTGCCTTCCACCTGCTCACCAGACCCCCTCTTGCTACTCACCCTGGTTCCCGTTAGCCATCCCCTGATCAATTGGAGCTGAGGGCGGGGGGGGGGGATGGACCAAGAGGTGGTCAATGTACCTCATGGCGACTGGTTGATCGATTGTTCCAGTCGTTCCAGATGCTGGCTTTTTATATAAAATATAGATGAGGAAAGAGATGTATATAGATGATTTGGATATTTTGTAGCTTTTTATGGGATAGCCATGCAGTGGTATAAAAGAAGGATCTCTTACCCTTTGAGACAGCATGGAGGGACCTGGAGAGTATTATGCTAAGTGAAATATGCCAGTCAGAGAAAGACAAGTATCATGTGATCTCACTCATAGGAGGAATCTAATGAACAAAATATACTGATGAACAAAATAGATCCAGGGACATAGAAGCATGGAACAGACCGTAGAATCTCAAAGGGAAGATAAGGGTGGGTGGGTGGATGGGAAGAGATCAACCAAAGAACTTGTACGAATATATGCATGACCCAAGGACACGGACAATAGGGTGGTGAAGGCTGGCTAGAAGGGGTCAATATGGAAAAAAGGGAACATATGTAATACTTTCAATAATAAAGATTTAAAAACTAAAAATGTAATTAAATTTAATATCCATATGAAGGCTTCTAGAAATACTTCTCAGTCATTTCATGTAAGAAGCAAGTACCTTAAGTGATTAACCAGGGCCCATCAAAGTCTACCTTTACCTAAAATGAACTCCCAGTCAAAATTATGAAAATCTACCGTCTCCAGAGTTTCCACCAATGTTTATCTAAGAACAGCAATTTCGTTAAGTATACATCCCTGTGTTTGTTCAGTGTTCACTTAACAGTGCACCACCCAGCAATGCAGTCGTGCACGCTGCTCAGTTGGAATGCTTTAGGAATGAACCAGGATGACGGTTGCCCTCGAAAGTCGTTGGCCTTTCCCCCTTGGAATTTCAGAGTAGGGAGTTGCTTCCTTTGGCCAGTGAGGGCTCAATGACTCTGCTGGGTTACTCTGTGGCCATGAATTGTATTTAAAGTGCCACGGCTTCTCAGGTGGAAGGAAGGCCTCCATCACCTGGAAGAGTTGTGTTAGTGATAAATGAAGAGAGCGGCACTTGACTTTATCGCTATAATCACATTGCTGCCAATGTAAATACACAATCACGTTATCAGTGATGCTCAGGGCAAAGGTAGATGTTTAAATATAAATGACTGAGCATTGCTGCCAATAGTTAAAATAAGCTTTTCCCCTCAAGTAACTGGAATATGCTGATTTGAAGCCATCCACAGTAATTCATTTTTTTTGTGTCTGGGTCTTCTCTTATTCACGGTCAGATGAAATAGTTGCAAGATAGCCCTGAAAATAGAATAGCCATTCACCCAAGTGCAGACAGAAGGCACACCAGGCAAAGGAAAGAATTCTTACTTTGGATACTGTGTTCTATTATCTAACTTATGTCCGAGGAGCAGATGGATTGGTAAAAAATAAATATTTTTGGAAAGAAAAATGCCATACACATTTTTAAGAGTGAACTGAAATTTCCTGTCATGTGAAGGACATTTTTATACTTGCTGTAAGAAATATATACATTTACTTTTCTATAAATGAAAATGTCGTAAATTTGCATGTTTCAGCCAAATCAAATCAAATGAAAATACTGTCAAAAGCACTGTCTACCTAATTTTCTAGAAACAGCCAACATATTGATTTAAATTTAAAGTTACATATATACACTTTCCTCTTTATTATTGAGAGGTAATTTACATACCAGAAAATTCACCTTTTAAAATTGTACAATTCAGCGGTCTTACTATAGTCACAGAGTTGCATAATCATCACAATAATCAATTTTCTAGCGTTTTCCTCACCCTACTCTCCATTCCTCCCACTACTAATCTATTTTCTGTGTCTATGAATTTGCCTACTTTGGACATTTCATGTAAATGAAATCATACAACATATGGCCACCAGTGTCTGACTTCTTCTTTTACTTAGCATAATATTTCCAAGGTTCATCCATATTATAATATCCATCAATAGCTCATTCCTTTTAATGGCATAGTATATTCTATTGTATGGATATATCACATTTGTTTGTTAATTGATTAGCCGATGGAGATTTGGAATCTTTCTACTTTTGGTTATTATAATGATCCTGCTAATAACATTTGTGTACAAGTTTTCCTGTGGACATGGTTCCATTTCTTTTGGTTATGTACCTAAGAGTGGCATTGCTTAATCATATGGTAGCTTTAGGTTTAACTTCATGAGAAACTGCCAAATGTTTTTCCAGAGTGGCTGCACCATTTTACATTCCCACCAACAATGTATGAAGGTTCCAGTTTCTCTGTTCTCTTGCCAATATTTGTTACTGTCCATAATTTCATTAAAGCCATCCTAGTTGGAGTGAAGTGGCACCTCAGTGTGGTTTCAATTAATGATTAATGATTAATGATTAATGATGTTGAGCATCTCCTCTTGTGTTTTCTGGCCATTTGTACCTTTTAAAAAATATATTTTATTGATTTTTTACAGAGAGGAAGAGAGAGGGATAGAGGGTTAGAAACATCGATGAGAGAGAGACATCGATCAGCTGCCTCCTGCACAACCCCCACTGGGGATGTGCCTGCAACCAAGGTACATGACCTTGACCGGAATCAAACCTGGGACCCTTGAGTCCGCAGGCTGACACTATCCACTGAGCCAAACCGGTTTTGGCCATTTGTACTTATTATACAGAGAAAAGTTTATTCAGATCCTTTGCCCATTTTTACATTAGGCTATTTGTCATTTTATTTTTGAGTTAGAAACATATTTATATATTCTGCATACTAGACTCTTACCATATATGCTAGAGGCCTGATGTACAAAATTTGTGCAAGAATAGGCCTTCCTTCTCCCAGCTGCTGGCACTGGGGACCCAGGCTTCTCTCACAGAGAAGCTGGTGGCCTGGGCCTCCCTCTGCAGGGCAATCATGGGGTGATGGCCAGGCCCCTGACCAATCACACTGCACCCACCTTAGCTGGCCTGGTGCCAGTGGGTGTCATAGCGTGGTCCCAGATGGGCATCCAGATGGTCGTTTCACTGTTTGGCCATTTGGTCAATTTGCATATTACGCTTTTATTATATAGGATGATTCACAAATATTTTCTCCAATACTGTAGATTATCTTTTCACTTCCTTGATAGTATCTGTGACCATTAACTTTATGTGTCACCTTGACTAGGCCATGAGTCCTGAGATATTTGATCAAACATCCTGAGTGTTTTTGGAGTGAGACTGTCATTTAAATCAGCAGAGTGAGTAAAGCAGATTGCTCTTCATAATGTGGGTGAGCCTCATCCAATTAGCTGAAGGCCTGAATAGAACAAAAAAGGCCCATGCTCTCCCAAATAAGAGATAGTTCTTCCTGCCTGACAGCGTTTGGACTGGGACATCATTTGTATCTGACCTTCAGACTCAAACTGGAACATTGGCTTTTCCTGGGTCTTGAGCCTGTCAGCTTCAGAGAGAGAAACATGGTTGTGAGAGACACACTGATTGGCTTCATCCTGTACGTGCCCCAACCCAGGTGTGCATCCTTGACTGGGAATGGAACTTGAAACCCTTTGTTGTGCAGGTAAATGCTCTAACCACAGTGAAACACTGGCCAGGGCTATGGTACATTATCTGTATGTTGCATTGTGTGCCCACCATCCAAAGTCCAGCCTTCTCCCTTCACCACATACATGTATGCTAGGAAACACTCGGATTGTTTCGACTATATCTTCCCTCTAAATTTATCTCTCATTTTAGGTAGACTGATTAGTAATTTTCAATTTTTCCCCTCTTGTTTATCCTTATGAGTAAAAAAGAAAAGTAAATGTACCTCACTGAAATGTGCTTATTTATAAATTTTACCCATGTACTGCTGTATTTACATATGCAAAGTATAAACCATTTACAAGATTTTAAGTAGGAAAGGGCAAGATAAAAATAAATATGATTTTCCTAATATTTTTTTACACCCCCATGGACCATTCTACACATTCTTTGCACTGCGCACACCCGCAGTGTGGTTGAGATCAGTGCCTCAACTACCTACACTTACAAATGTACCTGGTGGCTTTTGCAACCACTTTGGATATACGTGATGGTAAGCACCTGAGCCACTGCCTCACAATCTCTACCATGCCCGCTACAATCACTATTCATGAAAGGTGACATAAAATAACATTTTTTTTTGTTTATCAGGGAACCCACTTCAATCTGCCTTCTAGATATGCAACTGATAATCATTAAGTTTTTACTATAAGAATTTGCCATCCAGATGACACCTATAACTGTAAAGACAAAATTAAAATGTTCTAAACTTAATATATTCAACAGCCCTTCTCCAAGGCAGATGGCAGTGGAGAATATGTAAAAACACACTTTTGAGCAGTAGCTATAAGAATATTCTCTTATAAACTACTAGAGACCTGCTGTACAGATTCGTCCAGGATCAGTCTAGCCCATCTCATATCAGAGCCAGCCAGCCAGGGAGGGACCATAATTGGGCTCCAGGGCATGTCTGGTCCATCTTGCCTCACACTATGACGGGACCCCAGCAGCAAGCTAACTTACCAGTTGGAACGTCTGCCCCTTGGTGGTCAGTGCATATCATAGCGACGGGTCTTACAGCAGAATGGTGAATGAATGAACAGTCCAACACTTAGCACATCAGGCTTTTGTTATATAGAATTCTCTCTTAGTATTGTTTTATAAATGAATTAATTATTTATTTTCACCAAAGGTCTGAACATAGTCATCCTACTATTTCTCCAGACAATTCTTAATCTCTGAGATAATCAATAATGACATTTTCTTTAGATCTCCAGGACAACAGGTGTCTGTGAATAATGAGATAACCAATAAGGAAAAATAAATATTTATCACCTTTCAGATAAACAAAGAATGTGAAACTGGAATGAAACTTAAATGCCAGCTGATTCTGTCACCTGAACAGGTTAACTGGTCCTAAGCTACAATAGTTACACTTAATTCTAAAAGTGATTATTTCTGATTATGAGTGGACTTATGAAACATACAATGAGTCTATCTACTAAAACACTTTAACAAGCGATTACAGGCATGGGGTCACTAGATTTAGCAAATAAAAACACAAGATGACTTCTTAGATGTGAAAAATAGCTCTAACTGCCAAAGTTTTAGAATTCAATGAAAAAAGCTGGACACAGGACAGTTAGGGTATCCTGACAAAGTCAATACAGAATGCAGAGCAAAAGCGTTAGGTATAGAACAGTACGGTATATACAGAGACCCTGCAACCAAGGTTGGGGAACATAACTGACCTAATTTCAGTTCCTTCTGTGCATCTGTGTGTCTCTTTTATCCATGGCAGAGATTTGTAGATGTGGAAGGAAAAGAAGAAGTAAGTACCCAGAGATTTCCAAGGCTGACTAAAAATGAATTATTCCTTCTGTTTATTACATTTTAATTGATTCCAAATAAAAAACTAAGTAGTATTTTCTTTCACTATATACCAAACAATTATAATGCAAAACCTGATAACGATAATATAAAACCTGACGCTCTGGCCAGTGTGGCTCAATTGATTGAGTGTCGTCTAGTGCACAGAAAAGTCACAGGTTCAGTTCTCTGTCAGGGTACATGTTCAGGTTGTAGGCTAGATCCCCATCCCCTGAAGGGGTAGGTGTGGGAAGCAACTGATCATTGTTTCTCTCTTACATCAGTGTTTCTCTCTTTCTCCCTCTCCTTTCCTCTCTCTCTAAAAATCAATAAAAACATACTTAAAAAAACACACACACATAAAAAGCTGATAGTATAAAGCTTGGTTATCCCATAATAATGCTTACTGATTTCTGGTATAAGTAGGGATCCATGCCATAGTACTTGAAATTCCCTCAAATTCCCCGATTCAGTATAAAATGAGTTTTAGAAAATCTGTTACTTTGATTATTATGATAAATCTTCAAAACTTTGTTTTACTTTCATTTGACTGAATTATCAGTACACATTTTCCATTAACATTAAGATTTCTCCATGCCAGACGAGGACATTCAGAGAGAACTGTGAAGGAGCTAAAAGTGAAGTGCTTAAGACATTTGTTCAAGGTACAGAGTTCATTAACCCAATACCCTGACCAGTTCTTGGAGTTCAGGTCCACACCTAACAAATTCCAAAAGTTCTTCAGACCTCAGCAAGTCAAAATATACTACGGAAATCGTTTTGACAAGAACTCTTGGGCTAAGCTGTAAGTAATCAGTATCTGCTCAGGACAGGAATCACCCAGTATCCTGTGGAGGAAAACAGCTGACATGAGGGCCATTTCAGCTTTCCCTCTTATAATCACGCTTTCTAATGTCCTGCCAATTCGCTCCTGGGCTGCCCTCGATAAGGCCCAGCGCGTTACGGGAACCCAGAGTTCACGAAGGCAAACGCGGCCAGGCTCCCCAACCCCATCTTTTCCTGCAGGTCATTCCGCAGTGAAACTGTGCTTGATCACAGAACGCCATTTTTTTTTTCTTTAAAGCAAATCCTCATGAATCTTATAAAACTTTCTAATTAAATTGCATTATGCTTTTGTTAGGACGACAATTTTTTTTAAAATAATGAAAATTGCAAAGGCTTACAAACCCAATTTCAATTGTTTCCATAAAACATAAATCTTTATTTATTTTTAAATATATATATATTTATTGATTTCGGAGAGGAAGAAAGGGGGGAGGGAAAGAGAGAGAGATAGTAATGATGAGAGAGAATCATTGACTGGCTGCCTCCTGCATGTCCCCTACTGGGGATCAAGCCTGCAACCCTGGCATGTGCCCTTGACCAGAATTGAACCTGGGACCGGCCCTTCAGTCTGGAGGCCAATGCTCTATCCACTGGGCCAAACCAGCGAGGGCTGAAACATAAATCTTTATTACTGCTACCAAAGAAGAAATAAAAGTCCTTCTGACTGATATCAAATGAGAATCTTCCAAAGAGCCGTGGACACCCTCTCTGGGAAACACTGCTGAGTGCATTTGTGTGGGAACACATCAGAGCGCCCTGCGGGGACTGCCCCGGGTGGGTAGATGGGAAGGTGCCTTTTGAGAGAGGCTTCTGCGGCTCCCTGTCAGGTTTAGGATCCTTGCCTGGCCTTTCCCCTGTTTGTTTGATTTGCCTTTACATTTTAAAATGGCAACAAACATCTCCAGCAGGGGTTTTTGAGAACTTGGAAACGAACTGCTCCCACGTCCTTTGGAACAACAACCTGCTGCTGACCCTGAGTGTTCTTAGTCTGTTAGTGGCGCACAGGCGCCACCTACGGGTGGAAAGCGGCACCGCGGGCTCTTCTCCCAGTGGGATGGGCTGAGCAAATTCCTCTATCTTAGCGTGGTTGTACTCCTCCACTGAAAAAGATCGAATCCAGTCAGACTGGGACTATAGAAAAGGCTACGGCAGAAGGATAATGGTTGGCCTTGGGCATCAGGAGAGGCAGGAAATAGGAAGGGGTATGAGGTTTGGTGGCACAGACCTGAGTCCATCCCTGTAGCCTGCTGGCTCTTTGGCATCCACTTAAATGTCTGCGCCTCGATTTTCTCCTCGTGGAAGCTGAGATGTTAAAACCTGACTCCCTGGGGTGGTGATGCAGAGGAAATGAGGATACGGTCGTAATGCATCTTGTTAAACACCCGGCACATAGCAGCTTCCCCGCACACGTTAGGTATGCACAGAGATACAGCAAGTCTCTTCTCACTCCTCCCTTTGCATACAGAGAAGTGGTTGTTCTGGGACATTTTTCTTATGGGTACTACCCCTGGACCTTGGGGTGGCATCCAATATTTGAATATGCACAATAAACAATCTTACTTCTCCCATCCCTTCATCATTGCCCCAATGAGTTTTTTCTATTCGGTTCAGGTGAAAGCTCCGAGATTTGGCTCTTCCCTGGATAGGGTTTGCATAGACAGAGGTGGACTCCATAACAGCGACGCGTTCTGTCCTAAGCACCCCAAGAGAGGTTTAGTTATGTAAAATGCACGCGTTACACAAACAACACCATCCAGGAAGCATACTTGCCATATGTTCCTGGGAGAAACACATCGAAGTTATCCACCGCTACCCCCACGCCTACTTGTAGGTGCTCCACAGACGCTCTCACAGAGGCTGCAGCCACACACCCCGAAGCTCTCAGCTCCGTGGGTTAGTAATGATGCTACGGAGCCAAGGGGGGCAGTTTGGGTCACAGTCATTCGGCCAACATTGCACACGGAGCAGACGCTCACCTATCCTGGCCAGCACCGCACCGGGCACTCACTGCTACTGTAACAGCCGCCTGCCCTGGGCTCCTCACACTCACACTGCCGAGGGGGCCGCGGGTGGAGAGGAGAGCAGACACACAGAGGACTGCTCCCGTCCAAATAGAGGGGTGGGCAAATCACAAGGGAAACTAAAGGGAGGGTGGTGGGGGGGAGGGAGAAGGGGAAGGATATTAAATGCCTTTCACATGTATTTTAGGTTTGCTGCAGGGGACTCTGGGTTAACTACCAGGTTTCTTGTAGGTCCCTGGCAGGTGCCGAGTCTCCCTAACGGCTTAAAAAAATACTATTTAGCAACTCAGGCTTTTCTGCTCCCTGGCTATGGGGAAGCCTGGGATTGTGTGGCTCTGCGTAACGGTTCGGGTTCAAAACACTACAAACTTTTTTGTAGCCCTGAATCCTTATGTCACTGGCCCAGCTCCTCCATGAAGGTACTCTATTGTGAAAAAAAAAAAATAGAACAAGTGGATCCAGATCACCCCTGCTGCTCCCTGAAATCTGTGGGAAGGCGGCTGTGCGGCCGGCCCGGGAGCTGACAGGGTCAGCCAGAGCAGCAAGCCCGGCGAGCTCTCTCAGGAATTAATTCTACGGTGACTCAGTGGCCCAAGTCCACCCCAGTTTTACGTGCATCCAAATTTCGGCATGGAAGACGTTTAAAAAGAACAAGCCACAGGGGTTTGTTCTCACAACAAAGGTGACATGGGTGCATAACATGGCTGAACACTCTTCTACTCCTTGGGAAATGTGCCCTCGCCGCGGGCGCTTCCTCTCCGCCCACCCCTTTCCTGCCTTCTTACCACCGAAACCCAGGGCGCCTCCAGCCCCGGGCCCGGGACCTGCCAGTGCCTCGGTGAATAAGAATGCGTTTCCTGTGTCAGAACACGAGACATTTTAGGAACAGGAAAAGCCTATCCGGTCCAACATACCTGCCCTTTTTTTAGGTTTATCTGAACCTCACCTTCCTGTACTATTACCTTCCTTCGCCTTGCTAGGCAGAAACAGACCAACATGGTTTTGTATGTTTCTCATGGTCTCTGCTGTCACTCGACCTGATACCAATCGGACGTACACTGCAGTCCCACTGTCTTTAAAGCCAGTGATTTCTGAAAAAACAGTTCCTAGGACGGGTGGGTGGTTTGCAGTTTTTCTTTTTTTGTAACAGAGTTGAAAACCACGAGAGAGGAGGTTCCAAAGAAGCGTGGCTTCGAGGGACAAGAAGGTCACCTGGCTTCTGGGAAGCGCGTGATCTTACTGGTCATGTCCTGGGAGCCAACAATGCTTTCAGAGCGTCCAGTGATAAGGGATATATTTATGTAGAACAGGACTTACTGAGAAGAAAATTTGCAGGTGGCTAAAGGTTCATCACACGCAGCAGGAGACCAGTTGAAAAGCTTACCATCCTCTGAACACTTGGCCCCTGATACACCCTTCATATCTGGAATTTACAACTCACCATCATAAAAAAAGGTGCAATGTTTAATCAACAGATGTTTCATTGCTCGAGAAAATTCACACGTTCAATTTAAAGGCCCAAACATGGGTCTTCCAGGCAAGTCCCGACAAAGGAGTCTGGTCAGTGTTTCTGTTTAGTGACTAGAAGTCTTATGCCCTGGATTTTTACTTTTTAACTGTGCAGCTCAACAAATCACCGAGAAGACACCAAAACTGTCTGCCAGATGTCGACTACTGATTAATTTGTCTTAAGTTCAGCCAAAAGGGAAGAAAATATGATGGGTGGAGCATGAACAGCGAGCACAATCAACATCTGACCAACCAGCGTTTCCTGTCACCTTGGGAACAAAATTGATTGGCGCTGGCTTCCTGTGTACAAGTTAAAAACCAGTAGCAACTGCAGTAACAAGAATAAACTCCAGATAAGAGACTTGGAAATTAAATCAAATCATATCACCAAAACTTCAGCTTGAAACCCTGAGCAGAAACATCCTAAGATAACTGTTGAGGGCATTCCTTTTCCCCTTTAAGTTCTTATAGACTTGAAGCATCTTTACTTCTCACGCTACCATATCTGGCTGTCTAAAACCATTGAAAAGGACACAAGAAGTTAAACTTACATAAAGGGTCATATATTTTGCCTAAGATTTCATATGTTTTTGTCATTCAAAAGATAACATTTTGCCAAAACTGGTTTGGCTCAATGGATAGAGCGTCAGCCTGCGGACTGAAAGGTCCCAGGTTCAATTCCGGTCAAGGGCATGCACCTTGGTTGTGGGCACATCCCCAGTGTGGGGAGGGGGGTTGCGAGGGGCAGGGGATCGATGATTCTCTCTCATTGATGTTTCTAACTCTCTATCCCTCTCTCTTCCTCTCTGCAAAACATCAATAAAATATATTTTAAAAAAAGATAACATTTTACTAATGCACTGCAGCGACGTTTTTGTTCCAGTGTTTACATCATCTGGAATTATAGCTTTCCAGGGCCAGACGGAATCTTTTGTACAAGGGACAGCCCCAACATGCATGCAGATTACAAGGGACGGACACACATTGTAACCTAAATTACCAACATATGGAGTTACAGAAGACAAAACACAACCAAAATAGAGCCAAAGCTTCAGCAACATTTATCATTTTTGTTGTTGCTTAGTTGAAAGTTTTTCTTTCTTTTTTTTTTTTTTTTTCTTATCCCCTTAGCTGCTGTTGCCATCAGCATTGACCAGCATTCCTAGTGCAGCAAAATGGGTTCGGGGCAACATGACTCAGCTTTCGGTGTGGGTTCTGAAATTTTATTTATTAAAAAAAATATTTTTTTATTTATTTCAGAGAGGAAGGGAGAGGGGGAGAGAGATAGAAACATCAAAAAAGAGAGAGAATCATTGATTGGCTGCCTCCGGCACTGGGGAACAAGCCCTCGACCCAGGCATGTGACCTTGACTGGAATCAAGCCGTGATCTCCTGGATCATAAGGTCAACACTCAGTCACTGAGCCATGCTAGCTGGGCTGAAATTTTATTTCTCACTGCTTCATTCAGTCAGGAATACTTATGAAGCACAGAAATAATGTGGAGGTGCATCTATAAAGTGAGGATTATGACAAAAATTACTAGTAAGTAGCACGGTTCATTTCCCCTTTATCTTGTAAGAATTCACAGAGATACTAAGAAGTTAGACAAGCATACTCTTGAGGTGTAATGCAATAGGAGAGCAAAAACGTTTGCAAAATATACTGTCTTTGAAAGACACGTAAGTTGAAAATTGTAAATGACCGTTTTATTTATATGTTTTTAAAAAGTTATTTCACATCCTCTTCTTTCCCTCGCTTGTAAAATGGGGGTACAACTAGGACGCTTACTTTATTAGTGTTTTGAGGATTGAGATCCTACATGTAGAGCACTTATCACAGTCCTCAGCACACACCATCTGCTGCATACCTGGCATGTGAGTCCTATGACTGCTCCTGCTGCTGACAAGACACTTGCGGCCCAGCTGCCACACGGACTGCAGCCTGTTCTGCAGTTACGTCGACTGTGGTTTTGAATTCTTTTGTTATTGCTGTGTCTGACTTACAGTCAGTGGTTCCCACGGTGATGCTACTGTTGGAACTGCGGTGGGAGCCTGGCCCTGCTGCTGTGGCCACCACTGCTGTCACCGTTGTCAGCAGTGACTCTGGGTGTGTGTGTGCGTGTGCGTGTGCGGAGGTGAGAGTACATAGTCTGGAGGGATATATGCAACATGCTGATGGTGGCCAGACTGACTACAAAATATGTCTATGTTTCTGCTTTGGCTTAAATATACTTTCAAAACGCCTGCAATAAGTACGCATTATTTGCCCTAACCGGTTTGGCTCAGTGGATAGAGAGTCGGCCTGCAGACTGAAGGGTCCCAGGTTCGATTCCGGTCAAGGGCATGTGCATTGGTTGTGGGCACATCCCCAGTAAAGGGTGTGCAGGAGGCAGCTGGTCGATGTTTCTCTCTCATCAATGTTTCTAACTCTCTATCCCTCTCCCTTCCTCTCTGTGGAAAATCAATCAAAAATATATTTTTTTTTAAAAAAAGAAATGCCCTAAAAAAATAAAAGAATGTATTATTTGTGTAGTCCATTAAATTTTTTAAAAAAGTTTAATAAGGGCTGAGGAAACATTGCAGCCTCCTGTTAACAAATGTTTTGTATTGCCTCGTGGCCGATGCTATCTTCCTGAGAAAGGAAGGGTGTAGAGGGCGCCCCTTCCCAGAGTGCAGAAGGCTTCTTCTAAGTCATCCTGTTAAAAGTATGAAGAGACAGGGCCCGGGGACACGATTTATTCTGCCATCTAACTATGCACTAAGATCACATCGAGCATTTGGTCAAAGATTTATTTTGTTGTTATTTTTATCCCACGTCAGAAACGTTTATCTTTATGTTTAAGGACAGATATTTTTGATAAGAGGAGAGCGCTTGTGTATATTTTAGCTGCACTGTTCCCAGGAGAATGCCCTTGGGTTGGCCCATGGCTCCGTTTTGAACAATTACCCTGACATTATCCTGAAAACAATCCCCGCAAGCTCGACTAAGAATAAATATAAGGCACAATGGAGTAAAATTATCCACCAAATCTAGGAAAAGCAGCTATATTTTAGCCCGGAAATCTAAAGCCTTTCTTTCCAGTGTATTATGTCGTTGTGCTTCTGTCATCAAAAATGCAGAATGTGGGAAAAAATTCAAATTCCTCAGTTACTGATTAGGGGTCTGAGTGCTGGGCGATAAAGTACCAGTAGCCCTCAGTGAGCTTATGTGCACTGACAATGTCCTTGTGGTACACAGGGTTCTAACAGAGCAGAGAAAATGGGGGAGACAGAATGAAAAGTGTTCAGAACAAGGTGATTATTTCTTTTAGAATAATGACAAAACAGCACTTAATCTATTTATTGTTCCCCTTACCCACTGTTTTGAAACTTGAAATGTGTTAAAGGTTAAATATCTAACTCTATGAGATAGACGAGTGAAATTATGACTTTATTTCTAAACTACTTGTTAAGCTGTAGAATGCACGGATCCATCTTTTAAGAGCTCCGGCAAAACCCTGGCTGAAGGTAAATTCAATGAGTTTGTCTCTCTCCTAAGGGAGGGCTTTTCTAGTGTCCTTCTTTTCCTTTCTTTTTTTTTTGTTAATCCTCACCGGAGAATATTTTTCCGTTGATTTTTAGAGAGCGTGGAAGGGAGGGGGAGAGACACACAGAGAGAAACATGGGTGTGAGGGTGTGAGAGAAACACATCGATTGGTTGCCTCCCTCATGTGCCCTAACCAGGACCAGGGATGGAGCCTGCAACCTGGGCACCTGCCCTTGATCATAATCAAACACAGACACTTCAGTCCGCAGGCCAATGCTCTAACCACTGAGCAGAATCAGCTAGGGCTTTAGTGCCTTTCTAAGCTCATATAGGAAAATTATAGTCAAATAGTATTGCTTCTCCATGGAATAGACTGTTGAATCTCAGAGGGGAGGCAGGGGTGGATGGGTGGGTGGGAAGAGATCAACCGAAGAAATTGAATGCATATATGCATAACGCATGAACACAGATGATAGTGTGGGCCTGGGGCAGGGGACAGGTGCAGGCTAGAAGGGGTCAATGCGGGGGGACATCTGTAATACTTTCAACAATAAAGATAAAAAAATTAAAAAAATAGTACTGCTTCTCATGCAGATATGATCCTACATGATCATGATGCCAGGTGTGTTTCAACATAACCGTGTAGAGATTGTTCAGGAGACCCAATCCCAGTAAGAACTGATGCCCCTTTTTCTTTGATTTGTCTTTTTGCTGATATTTTAGCCAACTTATTTCAAGAAAATTTCATAAAAATACAATTCAATGCGACTAATATCTATCATGTGCCTACTGTGGACAGGGCACTTTAAGGAAAAATAGCTTCAAACTTGGGCAGCAATTTCAGGCTCTAGAAATGTATGTTCAGTGAGTGGCTGACAGCTTGGGGTGTGGAGCCAGACCACCTCTATTTCTTTCATGACGCCCACAGCCAGCTAGGTGACCCTGAACAAGTGACATAATCTCTCAGGGCCATGATTTTCTCTTTTGTCAAACTGGTGATAATAGGAGGAATTTTTTGAGCTACACATGCAAAGCATTTGGGACAGAGCTTGGAATGCAGTGAGTGTTTGATAAGTGTTAACTGTTATTATTGTCATGGGATAGTCTGAATTATAAAAATACATTCCTTCCTACTTATTTCCATTACCACCTTTCTATTCTTTTCAAGATTTTGAAATAACAGGGAAGAGGTTGGAGAAGAAATAAAGGAGGGCAGTGTGAGCTTTTGGTAGAAGGAATATGTTAAAGTTCCTACCAAGCATTAGAAATGTCACATATTAACTGATGAAGACTCGATCATATATGACTCTCAGACGGCAGGATAGCAAAAGACGAAATCTTGAAATAGTTTCGTCAACTTTAAGAGACCCCAGGTTGTCATAGAAGGGTGAAACTAAGCTGCAGGTGCTAACTTTGACTGCCTCTAAGAAAGTCAAAATGCTCTGATTCTAAGGCCCCCCTTGGCAGAGGTGTTTTTTTTTTTTTGTTTTGTTTTTTTTTTTTTTTTTTGCTGAACAGCTACTGCTTTCTCTGGGAACATTAAAACACTGTACTGCTTTCAAATGGGAAAGACTCTAGTTATAACAGCAAGCTAAAACACAACCCTGGAATGGGTTATAAGAGCCCTGGCCGGGTAGCTCTGTTGGTTAGAGCATTGTCCCAATACATCAAGGTAATGGGTTTGATCCCCAGTCAGGGCATATACAAGAGTCAACCAACATCGATGCATTAGTGTTGAACAACAAATTGATATTTCTCTCTCCCTAAAATAAAATAAAAAATTAATTAAAAAAATAGGATAACTAAAAGGACAAAAGACTATAATAATTAACTTCTAGGCATAAACGATACATAAGCATCAGTGTTAATCTGTAAAGAATTATAAAATAAAAATTTTATAAACGCGTTTCTAACAGAAGTCATCCCTCTTGCACTGTGGTCAGGCCTTCCAGGTGGCCGAGGAGAAATGTATCTGTGAGTAAGCAACAGCTTTATCAGGAATTATTTTTGGATTTGTATTCAGTATAAACAGTCGGGGCACACTACTGATGTCTCAGATACACCGAGGACAGCCATTTAAGTGGGAGAATATGTCCTGGCCATTTATTTCGCTGCACCAGTAACAGAGGGATCAGACTGTAAGAGTCTCATGAAAATGCTTCCAGATGGGCAAGGGACCATGACGTGCCCAGAACTGCCACAGCAGGAGAAAGACGCGTGTACCAGGACATCATGGGGCCTGCATCCCCCCCAGGTCTCTGGCTTCACCCAGAGAGTTTTATCCCCAGCAGCCTGTCCCAGGAAACAATTCCATGGATGGTCTTCAAACTCTCCAAAACGGTGGCTCTTGGGTAAGAAAGAAAAGAAACCCTTTCCTGAAAGGCCAATGAGCAGAACAAGTATACCCAGCGTTGGGCTCATCGAGGAGGCTGGGCAGGGCCCAAGGCCCACCAGCCCATCTCCCCTGCAAGGCTCAGGGGGCACAGCAGAAAACCAAGGATTTAAATCAACCTGCGGGATAATCTCTAGCTAGCCACGAAGCTGGCTGTGCTCTTAGGGTGGGATAACCCAGTCCTGGCAGGCGGTTCCCATACGATCTGCAGGTCTCTGTGAAAGAGCCGGCTACCTTTGCCTCGGGTCCTGCTTGAGTAAAACACCGAGGGGGGCATCTTCGGGCACCCACATCCTGTGGTCCTAACGGCGCTGGTGATGAGGGCAGTTCGGGGAGCCCGTGAAGGTAAGAGCTGCGGGCGTAGCCTGAGGCGTAAAGTGAAACTGGTTTCGGACCATCAGCGGGTAAGTTTCCAGCTTTGCCGTCGATGGCTTGTTTCGGTTTCAGAGCTCTGCTGCCGACGGGGGGAAGGACACTGCTCTCATCAGAGGCTCTGCCACGAGGGGCCTGGTTCCAGGAACGTCCCTGGGACGGGGGCCAAGACCACTAGGCCTGTGCTTCACCAGCAGGAGTAATTTAAATACCGCAATAGGAATACATAGTAATTGTGAAGTATAATCGAATATGCATGGACATTTAGATACACATATTTAAATACATGCATTTAAGTGTCTATGTTTTAAAATATGTGCATTTTGATATATAGCTATCATATGTATAGATCTACAGCTATGTCTGTCTCCTCAACTCTGCCCAGAGCTACCGAAGCTACTAACATTTTGGGTTTGAATTTAGGACATTTTCTGACTACAAATTCTATCTAGATAGGGCAAAAATTTTTTTTTCTACCTAAAAAGTTTCCAACTAGCAGAAGATCTAGAAATGTGACAAGGTTTCCCTCGAGGAGTGTAATGGGAAATCAGGTTGCAGAACCACAGCTCTGAGGTTCCTCTCCAGTTTAGTGTGTGTGGCTTCTTCAAGAAGATGTCACCGCCTACTCTGAGACTTCACCATGCCCACCACAACCACTGCCGCGGCGTGGGAATGCGGGAAGGGTGTCACTGGGGTGGCTGAAGAGGAGATACAGCCAAACTTGGGGACTTCTGTCACAGGGCATACTGCTGTTTCAGAGCCCCCCCTACGGGCCATACGTGGTAGATTAGAAATTAGAAATCTGGTCACCACTTCTTTCTGCAGAGTATGTCGTTCATTTCTTGCAAGGATTTTACATTCAATAGGGTAGCTAATGACTCTAATGACATCTCTGTGCACATGCTTCCAACATCTCTATCAACCAAGCCCTTGGACTCAACATGCCCACATAACAAAATACACGAGGACTTCCTGCCCCCCTGCCTCATCTATGCAATACTTTCTCTCTGCATTCTTTGGTTCTCACCCGTTCAACTGGAAATGCACTCATGATACTGCTCCAATATCCGAGCCCCTCCCTCATGTAGCTTCTGGACAGAATAGGAATTGTTTTTATGAGCTTTTCTATTAATATCTGCCCTCAATACACTTAACATCCATGAATTATGTGGATGGAATGAAAAATAAAACACCTTTGAAGTTGATATTTGCTTTAAAGTCTGGTTTAAAAAGCAGGGTAAACTGTCTTCCACAAAACAATGATGGCAAATCAAGCCAACATTACAGAGTCCCCTGGATCAAGGCGTTGGTTGGGAGATTCCTTCCTCTGCAGAAGTTTCATGATAATTTTTTAAAAGGTTAAATTTTGCACCACTGGTGCGGCTCAGTGGTTGAGCATCGACCTATGAACCAGAAGGTCACATGTGAATTCCTAGTCAGGCCATATGCCAAGTTTCACTCAATCCCCAGGATGGGGCATGCAGGAGGCAGCCAAACAATGATTCTCATCGTTGATGTTTCTATCTCTCTTTCCCTTCCTCTCTAAAATCAATAAAATATAATTTTTAAAAAGGTTAAATTTTAAAGGTGAAATAGGAAAGTGAAGAGAAGGATAAGGATAGTCATCCTGCAGAAAGTTCCACAGAATGTTCCAAGATGAAGAAATCTTGCCTCTCCTGGAGAGACCTGTGATCTCGTTATTTGGGACCTCTGTCTAGATGTATAAACCATTACTTCACAAACATGGAACCGTTCAGCTGCACAACTTGCCTTGATGCGTATTTTCTCTGTAATAACAAGTTTGGGATAGAATTGCTTTAATTTTACAAGACTTACACTTGAACAGTAGCAGACAGGCCATAGACTAAAATAACTCATTGGTCACTTAAAGAGGCTGAATAAATTCCAGGAATGAAATGGCAAGTGCTTAATTAGACCTTCTTTCTGATTTAGCTAAACTTTTTTCCAGCCCAGTGAAGCACCCCAACTTTTCTTTCATGTAATTGTCAGCAACACAGCAGTAAATATTAATACAAAGCTGATTGTTATTGTAGATCATTCAAGGAGAACAAAGGGTAAAATATTTTATGGTAGCAGTGTTTGAAAATATTCTGCACAGTGAGAAACATGAAGTCATTTTCAAGTTCCATCATTTCTTACTTCTTTTCAGTCAGTTCAAGTTTCTAAACTTTTTAAATCTCTGTTTTCTGGGTAATGAAAAGAAAATAGGATTCCACCGAGTCTCTTATCTACCTACTCCAGGACTTTTATGAGGATCAAATGAGACGAGGCACAGAAAAATGCTTCACAGACATTTGGTTAAAGTATGAAATGTTTGCACCTGGCTGCAAAGCAAGTGGTGTTCCTGGGCTGAAGAAACTCCAAGGAGTCTAGTTGCTAGGGAGAGGAAGTCGGGGGTTGCTATGTGATGTCATTACCCGGTGCCCACAGTGACCGTTTCCAGGCTGGGCTGTGGGCCACATTTTGCACCATGGGGTCTCAGCAGCGTTGGTGGGCTGTCGCTCCAGGGTGGTGGCTGGAGCCTGTGTCCCACTTGGGGGAAGCCGAATGTTGCTTTGTCAGTGCCAGATCCGCAGTGCTGTTTCTTTATAAATGGCCAGTGCGCATCACAGCAGCTCCTGCATTGAGCATCTGCCCCCTGGTGGTCAGTGCACATCATAGCGACTGGTCGGACAGTTGAAGGGACACTTAGCACATTAACCTTTTATATACAGTAGGTCCTTGGTTTACATCGGAGATCCATTCCTACAGCACAACATTGCGATTTTTGCAGTAAGTGGGAACCCACCTACATAAGCACCTACGTCACTCACATGCAGCACACACACAGCAGTGATGAAGTGAAACAGTAAAAAAAAAAATTAACAGAAAGATAACAATTCCTGACCTATACTTGTGGTAAACAAATAACAAAAAACATAAAGCACATATGTACATATGTTGTAATGACGGAACTCTTTTTTTAAATAAATAAATGGGCGATGGTGATGTAACCACGAAAAAACATATGTCAAGTCCGACGTAACCCGAGGACTGTCTTTATAGAGATACTAACGTTGGAACCAAAATTTGGCAGGAAATGAAACATAAGCAGAGTAAAACAATCAGGAGCTCATACTCAGAGCAGGGGGATGGGGATTTAGGTCAGACCAGGACATGCAATGAGAGGGCTCAAAGGCTCTCCCAAAGGCTAAGGGAGAAGGCAACTGGGGCTTCTGTCTGTGGGGCCATGGGGAGGCGATGTGTGGTGTGTGTTTAAGGCATGTATTTCCATAAAATTAACCTAACTTGAAGGACTTGTTCCTTTTCTTATATTGAGATTTAACAAATATTAACGGATCGTGTAGCATGTGCCAGGCGTTGTGTTATAGACACCACGATGTCTGGAAATAAGAATCAAGAAGGAAAAGGAGGAAATAAAAAAAACCCAGCCAGGCTGGGCCTGGAAAGGAAGAATTATTGAGGCTCATATTGAAATCTGACTTAGAAAAAAATTGATTCCTAAATAAAAGGATTTGTATGTTATAAGACATATTAGGCAATAATAATTTCATTTGACACATTGTCCTTAAAATTACTTTGTGGATGGAATGAAAAGTGAAGCGACCAGATGATAAGCATTGTTAGGAAAGCACATTATATTTGAAAGTGTTCACACCTATTTGTTATATCTTAAGTTACAGCTCTTTCATCACTACCCCGAGACCTTTTCCTAAAGTATCTGCCAAAATAGATTATACCTCACCTGCCTGAGGGGACATTGAGGTTATTATGGATTTCTTTTTAAAAAACAAGATCCTGCTTTCTTTTGCCTTTTCCCTAGGTGAGACTAACTGCTTCAACACGCAGTTGTCCACTAGAGGGCACTATTTCCACATAGTACACCATCAGGATTCCTCCAAATTGGCTCAGATGTATCTGAGAACAGAACCCTCCCCACCCCCCAAAATAATTTATCATTGCTGAATGGAAATGACACCTTAACATTGATAATAGACCTATAGGTGGACAACAACAACAATAACAACAATAACAATCCCAAAACAACAAACGAACCCATCAGTTCAAAAAATAACAATTTTGCCATGGGTGAGCAGTGATTTTTCTCTCTTTTGCTATAGAGGACATGTATTAATAGTTGGGATGATCCGATGAGAGCAGAGTGATGCCTCATGTCACGGAAGAACCATGTTCGAGGAGTCCATAAAGTCATAGTGGGACCCTGAGCTGTAATTTTATGACACATTTCAAAAAACTACAAAGGTTAAATGTCTCTGCCTGCAAGGTAAAGCCTCCTGACACAGTAGCTTAGATTCGGAGCTGCTCTCTCTCAGAAAAGAAGCAAAATGCACTCTGGGAATTGTCCGCGCCTGCCCTGATTAAAATGCTTCTACAAAAAAAGGCCATTTCACCTAATTCTGTCAACTTATACATCAAGACCTGGTCGCCTCAGTAAGACTTGAAATCTCATTATAGAAAACATAGCGTTTAGTCCTCTTCACGGCGAAGCTCTAATTTGAACATGGATAGAGGAATCGGCACGCACAAACCTCTGAAATTATACTGCACTAACCTATTGTTTAGGAAAGGAGAACTACAGGAACACCAACGCTACAGAATAGCTATAAGAGCTCAAGAGGGTCATTGGGTTTTGCCCCTCCATCCCATATTGTGAGTGGAAACGAAGACCACCTAGTAAGTCTGGAGGCCAGTGTTCAGGATCGGGTTCAAGTCTATAAATGTTGAAGAATGGGCATGCTGAGAAGTCCTTTCTGTTTGTATCTCAGGATGAGGCAGCCCATGTGATGGGTCTGGTGGGAGGTACAGCAGTAAGAGAACCCAATGGGACTGACTCCTGTTATTCTGCTAGGAGCCATGAGCGGAGAAAAATGAAGTCAGCAGATTACTGTTAGATCCACCTCCAGGTCTACACTGTTGGGACTTAGCCACAAAGGCCTAAGATTTCAGCTTGGAGAGAAGCCAGGTTAGTGCTTGGCAACTAGTTTAATGTTTACTTTTTTTTTAAGGAAAAATTCTACTATTCTCAATTCCTTAAAAATATATATTTGGCATCTGTTCTACATTCCTTAGGTTGTACCTACTGTCATTTCTTTCATTAACCACTATAACATTTCATCTCATGCCTTGTCATGAATTTTTAGGCAGATTTCAAAACTTTTGCCTCCATTTCCTTAATCCCAGTGTAATTGTTTTGTTCATATATTTTTATTGATTTCAGAGAGGAAGGGAGGGAGAGATAGATAGAACATCAACGATGAGAGGGAATCATTGATGGGCTGCCTCCTGCACGCCCCTATTTGGGAATGAGCCTGCAACCTGGGCATGTGCCCTGACCGGGAATCGAACTGTGACCTCCTGGTTCATAGATCAATGCTCAACCACTGAGTCACCACGTTCAGGACCAGTATTATTGTTTTAATAAGGAACCCTTTAAAGTTTTTTTTCTTTCTGACCTTTCAGAGCTTCAACCCACCTACATAAAAAGGCAATCATCTCTAGCCAACCAATCAAGAGAGAAACAACTTGGCCAGCACCGTTAATGGAGGGCTTGTGCATGTTTACTATGCCCCCCCAATGTTAGACATCCCTATAAAAGCATTTTACAAGGATATGATCATAAAAACAAGAGAAGCTTAAGAGTTTTATAATCATCGAGGAAGAAGTAGAACATAGTGGTCATGTGCAGATTTTGTAGCCAGATTGCCCATATTTGAATCTCCAACTCTATCTTTATTCCTTTGTGATACAGGCCGTGTTATTCAGTCTCTCCATGTTTCTGTTAGCTAACCTGCAAGAAGGGCATAGAAATAGTATTTGCTTCTAGGGGTGTTGTGAAGAGTGTCTGAGATAACACATTACCACCAGGGTTGGCATGGGGTAGGTTACTGGGTCAGTATGTTAGCTTTTGCTGTTTTTCCTTCTCTTCCCACTGCACGGGCAGCAGCCTGTGGAGGGGCACCGTCCACCACACACGTAGTGAAAGGAGCTCAGTTATTACCGAGACAGCCTGAACAACAGAGCGCCCTCCCCGCCAAAGCCCCTGAGGACAGTTTTTGGCTTGACCTTTCTGGATCATTGCCTCATGCCGCCCTCTCAGCTTGGCTTTTTCCCCCCATATCTATGTTTGCCATCACCTCGGTCTTTTCTGCTGTGTTACCCCTGGGCCTCTAGAATGGGAACACACCCATGGAAGAAAACCTAAGACCGATGGTGAGCTTCTAGACTGGCAATGGAATGGTGATCGATCCGCCTTGAGCGTTTTGAGTCTGTTGCACAAATTGAATCTTACTTGACTTAGAATCTGAAAAAACATCCTGAAAGACAAGCATGAAATTTGCTAAGACAAATAACAGTGTGACACTCTAGAATGTACCTACTTACTAGAGACATTGATTTGTAATCTATTTTGTGCTTATTTCCCACAGAATATGTGCTCACCTCACCCCCAGACATCCTTGCCTAATAGCACAGCCTCTGGAACAGGCTACGTGGGTTCATAGTCTACTTGTCACTCTTACTCTCCCAGGGACTTATCATTAGGTTACGTGGGCAGTGACTTACACTCTGAGCATTAATTTTCTCTCTGTAAGGAAGGGATAATAGTGATAATAATAATAATAATAATAGGGTTAAATGAGATAATGCATGCAAAGGGTCAACAATCTCATTGCATTGTTATTTTTAGTGATGTTACTTGGAGGTAGGTTAGGATTGACTTTCAGTGGTTGTGTTGTTATCTATATTATCCCCATATGGTGAGGCAGAGAAAATGAGTCATGGTTGATAGAGTGTGTTCCATGGTGCTGGGTCATAGGTCCCAGTAGAACAAATAGTATTTATCTGAAGGAGGCAACATGGTACATGTATAACAGCCTGGAAAGATTGGGGGGAAAGGTGAAGGGATTAAGAAGCACAAATTGGTAGTGACGGAATAGTCACAGAGATATAAGTTACAGCATAGCGAATATAGTCAATAACACTGTAATAACTATGTATATTGGGGCCAGGTGGGTACTTGAAATATCAGGGGAACACTTTGTAAAGTACATGCTGTCTAACCACTGTGCTGTACACGGATACAGAACCATATTGGAATGCAAACTGTAATTGAAAAAAATGACGGGGGAAACCGGGAGGAAACGCTCAGCTCTGTGGTAACTAGTGTTGTAACCTTTGGCAAATGTAGTGATGCTGTTGGTGCCCTGTCCAGATCACCTTTCCCAGGCTGGTGGCCATACCTCTCCTCTCCCGAGGCTGGGAGAATTGGCTGTGAGTGGCACACTGCAGCCACCTCTCTGGAGAGGCAACTCAGCTGATGGAGTGGCCCGGTCCAGAGATCCTAGGAAGCTACGCCTCCACCTTCCCCAGGATGGCCTGAGGTCAGTGGCTGATTGGCATGGGGTCCAGAGGCCCAGGCTGTTTGGCTTAAGGTGCAACACCTATCCATGAGGTGCCACTCCCGTTCCACGCTCCCTGAGTGATCAGGCTGGGGCCCGATATCAGCTGAAACCACCTCTTTGCTCGGCTTCTCCTCTGTCTGCTTCCCCTACTTTCCCTCGGGTTTCTCCTGAGAGCATCCTCTCCATAGATCGCTTGGATGAGAACCCTTGTCTCAGGCTCTGCTGTCAGGGAACCTCTCCTAAGGCCCAAGGGAGCAGAGTCTGGGTCTCAGGGTCACTTGACAGAAAATGAGGGAGTTGAATTCATTGTCATTTTTGGGTCTATTTCATAAATACAGATTATAATTTCTATACTATATTATTATTTCTATACTATATTATTATAGTATTTTTGCATACTTTGTACCAGGATATTCAGGTATATCCATTCTCGATTCTTTCCCTTTCATATATCTTCCAATGGAAGTCAGTACCCTCTAAGACTCAGGGATGGGCAAACTTTTTGACTCGAGGGCCACAATGGGTTCTTAAACTGGGCCATCCTGGCACTCTCATCTTGGGCTGCTGGTGAAGGAGCGGAGGGGAGAGCAAGAGAACCCTCTGCTCTTTTGGCTCCGCGGGCCGGATAGAAGAGTCGAATGGGCCGGATCCGGCTCTCGGGCCGTAGTTTGCCTACAGCTGCTCTAAGTCCAACTTCTTGAACACTGAAATGCTTTTCTGCTAGGGAGAACAGGAGCAGGAGTCAGGAGGTCCCACCTGGCCCGGAAGAAATGCTAGTGAACAAAGGCTTTGAGTTTAGGTGTAGGATACTCAACATTTTCTCCGAGACTGAGTTTCATTGCCTCCACCAGTACAGACATCTTTCTAGCTCTGACAGGAATCCCCCAGGCTCAGCCAGGTTATAATCCCCAAGGAAACCTTGAATACCACCTACCTTGGTGCTGTGTATCATTTGCACGGAACTTGTGGATAGATAACAAAATAAACCATATTACAGGGCAGCTTAAGAAGCTAGAGCATATTTATTTCTCAGGCAGTGGCCGCCTAGCTTAACTGTCACAAGAGCTGTGCCAGGAACAGGAGCAAAGAACAAAACCAAAAAGAATGCTAGATTTCTCATTCCTTCTGAAAGCCACCACGCCATTTTATTTTGATTGTCAACATAATGGGATGCTTTTAAAAAAGGTAAGGCAGATATTATCATACTTATTTTGATAATTAAGGAAGGACTTAACATGTTGAGTCACTTATTTAGTAAACATCAGAAGTTACATTAGCACAGAGACTCAGCTCTGTAAGTTATCATTAGGCTATTTGTTCTTGTGGAAGTTTCTTTAAATATAATTTTTACTGATTTCAGAGAGGAAGGAAGAGGGAGAAAGAGATAGAAACATCAATGATGAGTCATTGATTGGCTGCCTCTTGCACACCTTCTATTGGGGATGGAGCATGTGCCATTACTGGGAATCAAACCGTGACCTCCTGCCTCATAGGTGGACACTCAACCATTGACCCATGCTGGCTTGGATTGTGGAAGTTTCTTTGGAAACACATGAGATCCCAAGATGTAAAGGAACATTAATTAATTAAGTAATCCACTCGGTAATATTTTTCAAGTGGGGATAAGGGTGAAACCAGCTCTCCTGAGGGGTCCCGGATTGCAAGAGGGCAGTTCTTGGATGATGTACCCCGAAGGACTATGTACCGAGATTACAGGAATCATGGGAGGCACCCGAGTATCTCAAGATTCTCACAAGCTGGCAAAGGGACAGTCACACCATTCAAAAACCAGTTTCAGATCCTTTGTAATTATTCTTTAACTAAAACCACTGTTGCAGGAGTGGCATATGTGAGGATGCAGAGGTGTTAAAACCACTGTGGGCACAGTAGGTGACATGGTGATGGCTGAAGGTAAGTTTCATGTTGGGATCTGGAGGCTAGAGAGAGAAGGAGGAGGGAGAGGGACCAGTGAGCAGAGATGCCAATGTGGACAGGAACAAAGCACACTGCGGGGAAGAGAGCAGACGGAAGGGAAGGTTTATTTTGATGGGATCGTGGCTAGCAGGTTTGGAGAGAATGGTCAGGGCCAGATGGTACAGAACTTCGAAGGCCCAACAAGATGGCTTATGGCTTATCCTGCAGGCAAAGGGGAGCTATTGGGTTTTTCATAGAGCAACATAACAATGCAAGTATTGTCATAGCAAGAGAATTATATCAGGCAGATAAGATAAGATAAAATAATATATGTGAAATATGAAACACATATTCATCCTGATATCATTTTTACAATCGTAAGGCAAAATGGTTCAAATATGAAATAGTGGTATTTTAGTCCAGGATAATGGTTACAAAAAGAGATAATAATGAGAACATCTGAGGAGCAAGGATTAATGTGATTTAGTGACTAATTGGAACTAGGGAGAAAAAAAGAGGAAGCTACTATGTCCTCTCACCTTATGCTTCTTTAATCTTCATAATTTTCAGGTTATATACTTTGTACTAGTTAAGCATAGGCATTTGGCTTTATATATTTTAAAATTTATTTTTAATTTAAAATCATATTTTATTATTACAAAATAGTGCCCTGGTGCATGGATTCATGCATATTGAAAAGAAATTAATTAGGAGGTGGCCAGTGGGGTGGGACTGGGCGAGATGGAATGGAAATGCCCTGGAGCCAACTTCCCATGGTCCCTCCCTGGCCAGCTGCATCTGGGGCAGCACTGCAGCTTGAAGGGTGTCTGCAGAGTGAGTGGGGTCCCTCCAGCAGGTGAGGTCCCTCGGCCTGGCCTATGGGGATAAGGCCAAGACCAGTTCTCTGGAGGGGTCCGGGATTGCAAGAGGGCAGTTCTCAGGTGATACACCCTGGAATTGGACTCCCTCCTCTCTGGTTTTGGGGTGCATCACCTGAGAACCACCACTGCCAAGTCACCGCAGCTTGGCAGCTCCCGCATTGGGTGTCTTCCCGGGTGGTGAGTGCACGTCATAGCTACTATAGGCCAGACAGTCGGACGGTCCCTTAGCTATATATATATATATATATATATATATATATATATATATATATATGTTAGAATAATAGATTCTTCTAATCAGGGATGAGAGATTTATATGGTATGACCCTAAAGATTTTGAGACAAATGACTCATAATGTAAACTTTATGGCCTCATAGTGATTTTAATGAAGCCAGGAGAGGATTAATATTTTACTTCAGGAAGGTGGAGGACTGTAAGACATAAAGCTATTTTAAAGGTACACGAGCATAAATTAAGTTTTACGGCTTCAAACTCTCAGAAAAGTTTTCTGACTCCATAAAACACTATATATTCTTTATATTTTATCATTCTTTACTACACTATATTGACAAGGAATTATGGTAGAAAAATAGGGTGAGAGTAGATGAGGAAGAGATGTTGGAATATCACAAGTGAAAGTTGACCTGAGAATTATTCATTATAATATTCATTCATTCATTCATTCCTTAAAGCATTTACTTCTAGGAGTTCTAGCTTTTCAGGAATTATATTCCATATGTAAGACACAAAGAGACAATTAAATCATGTATGCACCCTTAAGAGTATAGGGAGTAGGACATTACTAAATGAAAACTTTACCTACACCTGAGAAGTTACACACTGTATGCACACAGGTTATAGGACTAGAGCAGAGGGGAACAGAGAGAGCTGAGTTGGTGTCAGTAAGGTGAGCTAGAGAAAGAAGGGAAGAAGCTAGAGGAAGTTTGGAATGGCTTTCAAGAGAGAGTGATGCTTACATTTCCGTCTGCATATTCCTTTTCTATTCCTCACTCCATGTCTCACCTTCGCACCTCTTCTCTCCTCACTGGGTAATCCAACCACAACCACCTCTTCTCTTACTACCTTTGACATGAATGCTCCCTAGAGAAGTACCTCCAGCTCAATCTACTTCTTTGATGAAACTCTGAAGTTACGGAGAGAAAAGAGTCTGCATGGGAGCCTAAAGGTAGCCCACTAAGTACCAAAAAATAATCTCTTGGAGGCAAAAGGAAGAGACAGTTTATCCCTAGATGTGAACATGAAATGTGCTCTGTGATTAGTCCGTTGGCAAGGTTGGCAAACTTATGTGAGAGAAATCGTGATGATGGAAGTTTGAAGACCGATAAGGCAGCAAATATATATACTCTGCTCATTTAGGACCCATTTGAGGAAGGGGGGAAAGATAAGAACCAGAGAGAGAATTGGGTTAACGGAGCTTCTTTGATACAAAAGAGAACCTGTTTCTATGCTGGGGATAGCTTTAACAGTGAGGGCACAGTTGAAAACGGAGGAGGAAATTGATGGAATCAGTTATGACAATTGGAGGGAATGACCGGGAGCTTCTGTAGACAGAATCACTCGCTCTCTCTCCTGCTTGAGGTGGGAAGGAGGTGGGGGGCCACGGGTAAGGACGCAGGAGACTGTGAAGACCAGGGGCAGGGAATCCATTTAGCTACAGATTACACACTTGCTCTGCTTAAGTACTCTCCTTTATTGAACATTCACTTCATTTAAATGAATAAACGGATATTTAACCTTATGCTCCTTGGAATCCCAACATGTCCAGTAGTGGCTGGCAAAGGGCAGGATGCCAGGAAGAAGTACTCCCTAGAGTATTTAATCACTCACCTTGCTTAGAATTGGTGCCACATGATGACAATAAAAATTAGTCAGAATCTTAGTCAGTTTTATAATCATCTTTAAATCATATCTAGAAAATGATCCCCTTATGGCCTGCATCTGAGCAGATCTTTTCTGCCCCCTTGCCTTTGGTACATCACTGATGCTCAGCCGCCTGCTTCAAGGTTTCTTTTTGAAAATAACAACAACAAACCCCCAACAACACATAAATGCTTAAAATTAATTTGGGTAACAAGCGTGAAAGAACCTGAGGACCAAAGCAGTCAAGTTTAACTACCCCCATCATGTTACAAAAGAAGAAAGTGAGGCCCAGATATGTGAGTGGCTCATGAAGTCACTCAATCTAGAAAAACTTCAGGAAAAATTCCATCCTGTCTGTCTTTTCATACTGCCACCCAGACGGCAAGTTAGTGGTATTCAAACAAGGGAATGGTACCCAGATGCATAAGGAATCCATCAAATGTTTGGAGGGAGGAGGTAGAAAAAAATGACTTGATTGTTCTCCATTTTCCTTCCATTATGAAGTCAAAGTGTTTTCCCTTTAAGGACTTAGGAGCTCACTGTAACCAATCCCTTTCTTTTCAGTTCATTCATTGTTTTTGTTTTTGGTGTGTGTGTGTGTGTGTGTGTGTGTGTGTGTGTGTGTGTGTGTTTAATCCTCACTCAAGGATATTTTTCCATTGATTTTTTTTAAAGAGAAAGTGGAAGAGGGAAAGACAGAGAGAAATATCGATGCGAGAGAAACACATGGATTGGTTGCCTCATGCACAAGCCCGACTCCTGCCCAGGCTGGAGAGGAGCTTGCAGCCAAGGTACATGCCCTTCACCAGAATTGAAGCCAGGACCCTTTGGTCTTCTAGGTGTCCATTTGATATGAGAGATGGTACTTTATATGCCAATCATCTCTAGTTCTATCCTTTTTCATTAGTGAGTACTCTAAAAAAAACAACATGTGGGGGACACAGAAAAAGCTCTTACCTCTCTTGAAGTCCGATGGGTTTCATTTTGAAAGGAGAGGGGCAGACAGAGGTGGTAGCTTTGATCTCAGGAGTGTATCGACCTTGAGGGTCCACGACCACACTCAGTATCTTCGGCGCCTGCTCAGGCTGGACCATGCTGTTGACTGTCTTTGCCTCAGACTGTGCTGGCTGTAAAGCGAGGGGTGACAGGTGGATCTCCTGATTTTTCTCTTTATCTTGTCTCAAAGAAAGCTGAAACTTTTCTTTTAATCTGTAAAGAATCTATAGAAGGAGATATAAAGGGCTGCTGTCACATTTTTCACACACAACAACAAAATATCTCTTCCACCCCAACCTAGAAGACAAACCAAAGTTAATGTTTAATGATCATACAAGTAAGCAAAGACTTCTGGGGCAGTTTCTCAGGTTTGTGGTATTGAGATTTTTCTCAAAAGAATATACTTGGCATTTCTAGTTATGATGCACAAACATGTGAAATATATCTGCACATAAATGTATTCCCCAACTAGTATTAAAAGTAAATGTAGCTAATGATATTAAATCATCAGATAGCCATTTGATCATAGGTAAGCTTTTAATTAAAATGACTGAACTGGAAGGTTTATAGAAGGCATAAGCGTGAAGTATGGGTTTATGACATTTACAGAAACAGAGACCTGCATCCAATACAACATGTAAGAAGAAAGTCTTGCAAAATATTATTGAAAGTATAGTCATGCTCTAATCCATAATTTCCTATGTTGGTAAATATCTGCATTAGTCATATGTTAGCTTGAGGATCTCAAAATAGTTAAATTTAGGGCGTCTATCAAAGAATAATTTGGACAGCCAGTATATTTTTTCTTACTCTTTGCTCCATTTCATTGTTAAGGTATGTAGGGAAAAAATATTACGTTCTTCCGTCCTCAGAGCTCTGTCTGGAACAGCTAATAGAACTCACAAGTGGCAGGATCTTTACCCTTACAGTTCTGAGAGAACTGGACTGACTTGCTGAGACACGCCAACGGACCATCGTGTGAGCTGAGCAGAGTTTGTCTTTCCTATCCCCAGGCTTCCCTTTTTGTAGGTCCCCTTTTCTCTTTTCTTTAAAAAAATTTACTCATTTATGTTTATTCAAATTAAATTCTTTTCCTAAGGTAGTTTTACTGAGATGGAATTGACATACATCACTGTATACGTTTAAGGTGTACAAAATAACAGTTTGATACTGTTCCTCTTGACTGGATGCTGACTCCTCCACTCCAGTTCCTGCTGGGAACTAGATGTCCTTGTTCAAGGACATGACTTGATTAGTCATTCTCAGGAAGAGCTGACTGAACCCATCCTCTGCAGTGACAGCACTGACGACACCTGCTTCCCACTGGGCTCCCTGCTGAGCTCCCGGGACCCAGCACCTAACGGAGTGCTATGTTTGAGGATGGGCTTCTCAGGCTCCTTTCAGTCGCCTCTACTTTAGTCATGAGGCTGATTCTTGCTTTCTTTTTCTTCCAGACTTCCTTTAAACTCTAGTAAGCTCTGTATTTTAAATATACTGAAAAGATACAAAGTCTAAATGTATATATATATATATATATATATATATATATATATATATATATTTTTTTTTTTTTTCTTGTTGAGGCATGAACAAACAGAAAAGAAAGTTAGGAAAGAATTCACCTGAAATCGTGGAGGAAATAAATACTTTTGATAACCAATTTCAGAAAATATTTTAGAATATATTTGTCTAGGATTCTTAAACTATATTGGTTAAAAAAAGAGCCTATTCAATAAGATAAAATTATTTAAAGGAATCAGGATAAAACAAAAACACAATAATCTAAAACGAATAGATACCAGAATGAGATTAAAAAGAAAGTAAGTGAAAGAGGTGAAAACTCAGTAGTAGGACATAAATCTTTGCAAGCAACAAAGAACAGATCTGACTTGCCTAAAACACTAGAATCACTGGCATATAAGGTTTATATGGAAAAGCCAAGAGACTACTGGAATGTAGAGTGAAAAGATAAAGAAATGAAGACAAGGACCAGAGGAAAGACAGGACATGGAAGTCAAAGAAGACTCTCAGTAAATGACAAACCAGAATCGGTGAATGAGAGAGAAGCAAGCAATTCCAAGCTGTGTCAGTGCCAGTATGCCATGTACTGTGAAAGGGACAGCACCCCGTTCCTGTGGAATTTACAGGCACAGAATGAAGAAAGTTCTTAGTTTAAAAAGTGTCACTTGGAAGAACAGTAAGTATGAGAATAAATGGGGCAAATTTGTATGACTTTGAGAAAAAAACAAAACAAACATGTTACAATGGATGGATGAATTCCACAACTAGCTACATATATGTGCATGTAGATGAAGCCAACAGAATTGTTCAAATACTCGAGGTGTCAGAAAATATACTATCTGTATACCCTTCCTGAAAAAAAGAACAACACTCAAAGTCATGAGAAAAGATGATTCAAAATGAAGAAGCAAAGAACTAGAAATTGTGATGTAAAAGAGCTTTGGAATGATTTAAACACAGAGTGAAAACTAAATGTAATCATGTTTCAGACATTGTCCACAATCCAACGTTTTTAATGACCAGTAACAAGCAAGAAGGTTGGAGGAGGCCAGAGAGGTAAAAAATAAAGGCAAATGTATGTTCAGTGACTTTTTTAATTAGGGATATGGAGGGAATCAGAGTTAAGATAGACACTGGAGGTCCTTCACACCTAACAGTATACTAAAGAGGTTGAGGTCTAGCTAAATAACCTGGCGTGCCTACAGCAACATTCAGTGGGGACAGAGCCAGGCCCCAGCCCAGCGTGGTCCTGCCAGCCTGTGTATACCACCCCCTGCCCTCCTCTCCCTCCCCCCTCCCCCCTCTCCTCTTGAGCTGCTCTTCACCACACTGCCCTCCTTGAAGATGACTCTGAAATCACACCTGCAGCAGATGTGGCGCTCGCCACTGAGTCTGAAAGCTTCCAAATCTAAGAATAGAGCTTTGAGGAGTGGAAAGATCTTCTTAAGGAAAAAGACTATGTACATACATCTGGGATACAACTAGAAACACATATTATAATGTGAGCTGCCAGAAATTAAAGAGAATCGTTAACGGCCTTTATGTCAGTTTACTTCCTCATAACCTGGGACCTTTTACACAGGTGCTATTCATTTTCTCTGATACGGTAAAGCTAAATCTCCCATGACAAATATTACTAAAAGGAAAAGAAAGCATCTCATGCCAGTGACCAGTCTTCTTGCTGTCATTATAATTATTTTCACAAGCTTGTAATATGGAATATCACCCTCCCACTCTGCATAATGCCAAAGGATGGGGACTTTTTGAATATATTGCTTCTCTTCGGTATCCATAACTCTTAAAAGACACTGCCACCACAACACTGTGCAAAACCAAAACTCCCACTAGAACAATACAATCAGATGACACATGAGTCAAGCTGAACACTTAGCTACTAAAGAATGAGGTCAGAGACTTTAAGATGGGATAGTGTTTTGTTTTGTTTTAAATTGCAAGCAAGTTATTTTCCTGAATGAGAACAGAAACAAATATATCTGTACATTTACAGAAAAATATAAATAGAAGTTAATGGATACATTATATATTCCAAGGTCTTGCCACCTAAAGGCAATAGGTATATGGGAACATTTGTTTGCCTGTTTACATCTGGGTTTTGGAGAAGCACCGTTCAAGAATGAAAACGAGGAAGCCACGGAAATGGCCACCTTCCCAACAGTTATTGGCAGGTCACGCTTATGATGCTGTTCGTGTGACACAAGCTCTAGTCCAATGCCCTACACCGTTCACCAGCTTACGTTCTTGACAAGCCTCCTCCAGGCATTTTACAGTCGTCTGCTTACCTCATCTCTGGTTAGAGGTCAATTTTTAATACGTGTCTGTGCTGTACCTGTACAAACTGGTTGTTACATCTGTAACGAGGGAAAAGGAGAACTTGGAGAGTGTATATCACTGTTTAAAAATACTCAAGAGAAATCCAACTGCCTGAAAAAAAAAATTCGGAAAAACTGAGGTGCTTGCAACTTGACAATAAGGCATTTGCTACGGAAGGGAGCTCGAGGGCAGCGGTTCTCCGCCAGCAGGGATTTTGTTCTGGGGGCATCTGGCAATGCCTGTGATGGTTTGTGATTGCCATTCTGGAGTGTGTGTGGGGTACTGCTGGCATCTAGTGGGCAGATGGTAGAAATGCCGCTAAATACTTCACAATGCACAGGACAGAACCCCTCCCCACAACAACTGAGCTACCCAGTCCAAAATGTCAACAGTACTGCTGGGGAGAAATCTGGGATAGGAGGTCTTAAAAAAAAATCACCTGGTCTGATCCCCTCATTTTACTTTTAAGCCCAGAGCGGTTTAATAATTTATGGGCACTTAAAAATAAAGTCTAGAACCCAGGCTTCCTGACTTATGCCTGTGATCGTTGCCCTCTCCTGTTCTTGGAAATCCCACCTCCTTCCCCACCTCTTTCCTGAAGCCTCTGAAAGTGTCAGAGATTTCCCTCTGCGACTGGAAAGCCAGATACAGCTGGTGCTCCTTTCTCTGTGAGAATGCACTTTGTTTGAGAGTTCAACCTCACAGCTTGCCATAGCAATGCAAGTCAATATTTTTGATTTTACCTTTAGAGCTTGTTGTTTGAATCTTAGGATGCAATGCAATGTTTTGATCACTCGGGAAAAAAAAAGAAAGAAAAGAGAAAGGAATAAAAGTTAAACTATAGCAAGAGAAAAACACAACCGACAATAGCAGGAAAAAGAAAGCCAGGGGGCACAGAAATGAGAGGAAGCTAAAAAGCACTCTATAAAGCTCTCTTGCAGCTCATGGTTTTTATTTTAGAAACTACATAAGCAAGTAACACAAAACATCTGTGTGAAAAACACATGTTCAAATTTTAAAATGCCACCAACAGTCCGAAGCATATATATATTTTTTGACATTATTTTACAGTTAGTTCTAAAAGAGCTCAATCATTTATTTCATTTAATTGGATAAACTTGAATTCCTACATTATTCCAGGAATAAGACACTGTGGATGCAGAGATGGCACTTAATGCTGTCCCCTAGAAATTCACAGAAAAGACGGATGTGTCCAGTAAAAGATACTAAGTACAAAAATAGAGTGTGGCCCTAATCGGTTTGCTCAGTGGTTAGAGCATTGGCCTGTGGACTGAAGGGTCCCAGGTTGGATTCCGGTCAAGGGCATGCACCTTGGTTACAGGCACATCCCCAAGAGGGGGTGTTTAGGAGGCAGCTCATTATTGTTTCTCTCTCATCAGTGTTTCTAACTCTCTATCCCTCTCCCTTTCTCTCTGTAAAAAATCAATATGATATGTTAAAAAACAAAAACAAAAAACAAAAACAAAAATAGAGTGTGTCCATAGTAGGTATGGTGTGGTACACATTTATGAGTTCTGCCTGTGTTGAATGGCTCTGATTAATCTAGGCATTCTCATCCTCTTACTAGACCACTCTGTGATCAGAAATAGATGCCAACAAGATAGCGTTACAGAATTAAGTGGAACCTCAATTTGACAACATTACCCATGGAATCATGGGAAAGAGTTTTTATTTTTAATTTGCATTGATTTCAGAGAGGAAGGGAGAGGCAGAGAGAGACAGAAACATCAGTGATGAGTGAGAACCACAGATTGGCTGCTTTCTGCATGCCATCCACTGGGGATTGAGCCTGCAACCTGGGTGTGTGCCCTGACTGGAAATTGAACCATGACCTCCTAGTTCATAGGTTGGCGCTCAACCTCTGAGCCACACCAGTCAGGTCTGAGAGAGTTCAAACTTTTAATCCAGATAGACTTGGACTTGAATCTCAATTCCTGTCCTCATACACACACCTACACATTGTCTGTTCTTTGTCAAATTACTTATCTTCTTTGAATCATGAATCAGTAAAATTAGGAAACGAATATCTATTAAGTGTTTATGCATAAAGACTATAGTTAACAACACTATTTTATATATTTAAAGATTTGCTAATAGGGTAGATTTTATGTTGTGTTCTTATAACAACACAAAATAATAATACTAATTGAAGAGAGGAGAACATTGGAGGTAATGAACATGTCAATGGCATAGATTATGATGATGTTTTCATGGGTGTATGTTTATCCCTAGACTCCAGTTGTATGCATCAAACATGTGTAGCTTGTTGTATGTTAATCATAACTCACCAAAGTGGTATTAAAGTACACTGATCATTGAATACCAGGCAGTAAAATTATGCAATAAATGGAAGGAATACATTATTATTATTATTATTATATTTAGTAAGGGGATTGTATTCTTACCTAAATGACTTTCATTAGTACAGAAAAAAAATGAAAATTAGTTTGAGAAATATATTTACTTTGGAACATGGTTTGAACCAAATAATTCTAGCTAGGACTCTAATCCCATTTCCTTCAATCTCTAGGGATTACACGTAACAAATTAGAAAAGTGTGGCTATTTATGTCCACCTTTGACATGTATTTACTGAGTGATGCTCAGGCTGAAGCCGGTGGTCTGACCCCGGATTTCCTGCCTCACCTGACAAGGCCAGGGCGAGAGGAACTCTGTATGGCATGGAAATGGCTCTAACGTGCCAGAGCTTTCACTGACCCAAACAGCCATTTTGGTGTGTTTTCTGGCTTCCCAGAAGCGACCTGCCTTATAAATTTCTCTACCTATATTTCATGAATTCCTTTGTACTTGTCACTAACTCTCTAAGTACATTTGAAGGTCTATTCTTTCTCTTATTTATTCAAGTTTAAGAACCAATTCTGAATGGATTGGAAGTTGCCCACACATTTTTTTTTTCCTTAGGAAATTGTATATGTCTATTTGTCACTCCGCCCACTGTACATTCACATTCGAGAGGTGCTAAATCAGTTGCACATTTGAAATGTCATGCGTGTCTAATTTTATGTCTGGCAACATATTTTTTTTTATGTTGAGCAAAGTAAACAATACACCGCATTTCAAAAATGTTGCCAAGCCTTATGTTATTGTTATACAGCATACAGAATTTCCATTACAGCAATTTACTTGCATAATTTCATAATAAAATCACATACTTTTCATTTGTATGGTATGTGGGAAGGCTGGATGCAAATAATGATATTTGGTCTCTCATAAATACAATGAATGCCCCTAGAAAAATGCTGGATGATATCTTTTGTCTTTCCATGGAATCAACAAAATTATGAGAAAAAGAATTGGGATATGTATTTAAGAATCACAAAAGTGATAGTATAACTATTACTGAGAGGTCTAAGTAAGAAACTTAACTTTAAATCAAGATCATTATCAAAAGCATGGGAACATTTACAAAAGTAAGCTTATTTTAGAGAATCGCATTTGACATCCCCCTCAAGGTGAACTGTTGACTTGTCAGTGCTTAACTTCATCTTAATACCATCTTAGATGGTATTTGTTTTTCTGTCAGTATTAGCTCCTTTCTAATGTACTGATGGCTTGTTCCCCTGTTAGCTCATTCTACTACCTTCTTTTATTAATTCAAGAATTATCAGAATACCATTTAGAGGTACTGCTTCTCTCACTGTTCCCCACCCCCAAAGTGTGCCTCTGCCCGGAATGGGAGCATCGCCACCCTGATAGTCAGCCAAATAAACCAAGAATCATCCTTAATTTTTCCTTTCCTTCTCCCAGAGAATCAGTGCACAGCAAAGTCCTGTCAGTTCCACCTACAGATAAACCCGATCCTTCCTCTCTCTCCCTCTCCTCCACCCCTGCTCAGGGCCACCGTCACCTTTCTCATCAGGCTAATACAACAGCCCCCTGAATCCGCCTCTCCGGCCCTGCCCCAGGCTCTGTCCACAACTGCTGGGCCCGCAGAGAACCTGATCTTTAAACACATACATCCAAGCTCAGCTCAGAGCGCGCAGCTTCCTGCTCCTTGAATTCAAAGAGGCCAAGCTGAACCCCTCCTCAGCTGCTCCCACCTACCCTCTGCCCGAGGCCTCTCCCCACGTTTTCCTGCCGCACACATCTATCTCAGCTTGCTTTGCTCCCCCACTCACTTTATGTTATCTCTTTGTGGCACTTAACATGATTTGAGGTTTTTTAAAAAATTAATAAACTTAATTTTTAGGTTTACAGTTTTAGATTTACAGAAAACTGAACAGAGTGTACAGAGTTCCTTTTACTACGCCTTCTCCCCTACCTTCCTAAACAATGTCCCCTGCTACTAACATCTTGCATTAGAGTGGTATATCTGTTATAATTGCCGAGCCAGTATTGATGGAATTAACCAAAGTCTATAGTCTAGATTAAGGTCACTCGTGCGTTGTACAAATCCATAAAGTCATATATGGGGGTGGGCAAAAGTAGGTTGATAATACTAATAAGCAATAACACAGTAATAAATATAAATCAATCAATCAATCAAAAGCCCTCCGTAGATCTTCCGTAGGAAAGTATAGATTGAATGAATGGATGAATCTACCCACCAACCACCTCCACCAGGGGTGGGCAAACTTTTTGACTCGAGGGCTACAATGGGTTCTTAAACTGGACCGGAGGGCCGGAACAAAAGCAACCTGACCATGCTGGCACTCTCATCTTGGGCTGCTGGTGAAGGAGCGGAGGGGAGAGCAAGAGAACCCTCCTCTCTTTCGGCTCCATGGGCCGGATAGAACAGCAGAATGGGCCGGATCTGGCCCTCGGGCCATAGTTTGCCCACGGCTGACCTACACCTTGGAAATACTCCTTTCTCGAATTGCCCTAGTAACCTTGGAGCAGGCTCATCTGGGTTTCAGACTCCTGGGCAGATGCTTTGCAGATGTTGGGAAAAGAAGAGGGCATGACTGCTCTGGGGCCATGGGCTGCCTGAGACCAGAACCTCACAGAGGGATTTCCCAGGCATTTTAGACTCTCGTGGGTGCTCCTGGGTTAGAAATGCAGAATCTTACATATGAGTGGCAAGCTCTGCTCTGCCCCCCTCATCCTCTCGTACTCACAGGCTCCCCTCTTTCCTCCCTCTAACCTTGCCTTTGCTCTTCCGAATCTTACCAGTTACCCCTGAACAATTTCCACTCTTCTCACTCTTTACCCCTTTCTCTCTTCCGCCCTCGCATCCTTTTCCACCAGCGAAGCAGAAAAACATACTAATGTGCCTGACAAGAGCGAGCAAGGCGGCGCTGGCGATGTCCTGGGCTAGGGAAAGGAAGAACCAGATGTTTTAAAAGTACAGTGAGCTCTAACCAGAAACCGCACCTTCCAAAGCACCGAAAACCGCCCAGAGGTCTCCGCCACAGTTTCCACAGCCTCCGATCTTCTCTCGCTACAATGCTTTTAACCTCTACCATTGATATATACAAATCAGTTTCCTCACTCAGTTCTTAAACGATGCTTTGGTTTATTGGGCCACAATTTATAGAAATCTTTTTTAAATGCCTGGCCCATAGGAGGTCCCTCTGAATTTATTAGGATGGGAGCTTTAAGGAGTTTTTTTTTCCTACTTCCTATATTTAGATTCAAGGAAATATGCTTACCATCATGCTAGTCAAGGCCTTAATTGGTTTATAGCCCTCAAGTTTGGACCTACTCAGCTTCCGTCTTTTCAAACAGCCCTAATCTTCCTAACATAAACCCTTTCCCAGTGGGGGGAGCAGAAATGAGGGAACAAAATCCAATGAAACGCTGGCAGCACTGGGGGTTGCAGAAAGAATGGATAGCAGGATGTCTTTTTTCTTGGGGGGGGGGTATTTGAAACTTAAGGAAGGAATGTTTTTAAAAATGTGCAAAATTAAAAAAGAATGCAGCACACAGGAAAAAGTTACTAAAACCCATTTGTCAACTTCAAATGTTTCAGGTTACATCACAGTATTTCGAAAGAATAAGAAGATCCCCTTTCCGTTTGAAGGGTAACTGTTAGCTCATTCAATGCCGAAGAGCATTGCCTCGTTTAGTGAGCTCAGGTGTACTTCGGGGCCTATTGCTTTTAAAATTAGAACTATACCTTTAAAGGCTGCACACTCATAATTCGCAATTCAAAGAGCTATTTGCAGTTGCACTTTTATAGTATTCGTTCACCTAAAAACATTTCGTTGGTAGCGAACTGGGCAGCCTTTGGGTCTATAATTGTCTTTTTCCGTGCCTGGAATTTCACAAAAGGCTCTCTTGGGCCCTTTAAAAAGAAGTCAGTTAACCAGCCACTTTTTAATGAGCCGGCTTGCCTCTAAGACATTATGTCTTTAAAAAAAAAAATCTGGTCCATAAAGGTGACATAAATGAAGGAGTAAAGTAAGCCCAAGTGTACCCGGCAGGGCGGGGGGGGGGGGGGGTACTTCAATGACTCTTGAGGGCTTCAGTGACCTGGGGGAGGCGCTTTCTAAAGCTCCCTTCTCAGGGCTGATCAAGTTACGAAAAGCCTCGTGCAAACCCCAGCTCCCTCCCCTCTGCAGGTCCGAGCCCCACCACCTCGCAGGTTTCCTGCAGCTCGCGCTCCGCTGTCAGGTTTGCGACTCCCAGGGCGGCGGGGTCACGGTCTTCTCAGCATTCATTCGGATGGCAAACGCGCCCGATAACAAACATTAAGCAGTGGGCTCGGCGAAGGGTAAACAGAGAGAGAGAGAGAGAGAGGGGCAGACTTACCATCAAGCACGTTACTATCATAACAAAGATGCTGAGGAATATGACAACGGCATAAAATCCTTCCTTGCTCCAGATTTTGTCCGCTTCGTGCTGCCCCTGGAGCACATTTCTCTTTAAAGGCAAAACAGAAAGCGCGGCGTTACCGGGGGGCCGGAGGGAGGAGACGGGCGCTCTGATCAGACACGGAACATAGTGTTAGCGTTCCTCCGTTCGGAGTAGTGGCACACACCTACCTTCCTGCCGCTGACACAGCTCTGGGGAAGAAGGCACTGCCCCCCTGGAAGGAGGCTGTTTCCCCTCCTGCCCGGGAGCAGGCGGGCCCCGCGGGCAACGTCCCTCCCAGTCTCTGCTCTCGGCGATGACCTGGTTCCCAGGTAAGAGGGCTCCGCTCCGCTCCTCCGCGCTGGAGGAAGTTGTTTTGGAGCTTTCTTCACCCTGCGGTGAAGTCCCCTCCCACAACAACACCCTGGGTGACGACGTGCTGTACTAGAGCTCTTAAGTCCTCAACAAAAGTGAAACAGGTGCAAACAAACATCTCACGGTGCCTGAGTACACAGAGCAGCAACGGTGTGGGGATCATTTCCTCCTCCTCCGAGCTCCTCCTCTGCTATCAAACCTTTTCATGGCTTTTAAAATGCAGCCTGATTTGCCAGAGTCTGATGAAAGTAGCAACCCTCACCTGCACAGACTGTTAGAATATTACATATATATATTTTTAAGCGTCAGGGAACACCAAAAACAGTCCAGAGTTATTTAGTAGTAGAAGGTGGAATAGTGTCATTTTTTTATTTATACTTTTTGTTGGTTTGTTTGCTACTTTGGGGGTGGAAAAGCATGGATAAAATGTGAGTGTCTTAATTTCACTTCACTTATTCTTTTTTTCCCCCTAAAGCATATCTACTAAATCAAGTTTTAGAGTGCGCTTAGTTTTATGATTCCGTGAAATTTATAAAGATTTATAGTTAAAGAAACTTCGGCCTGAAACCAAGCGGCCCACAAGTAGGAAAGACATACAGAGGCGGCTGAACCAAGTACAGTGTTTCCACTTTGCTGAAGGCTGCCTCTGCCCCCTTTTGTGAGAGTGTGTCTGTCCTGGGATAGTGTCCCCAGTGAGTAAGAAAGCCTCAAACGAGGAGATGTTGAATGAAGGACAGCCACGTGGAGAAAGGACCTGGGAACTGAGATGTCTTGTTAGACGTTACAGCGGCAAAGGAATCCCCAGCTAAATGTTAAGCACTGGGGTGACTCCAGTGAACTGAGCAACCTCGCTGGTCCTAGTCCATCCACAGAACCAGGAGAAGTAAATAGTAGTCGTCACACAAATAAGAAAAAAAAAGAGCCTTGAATAAAACCTGTCCTTGTGTCTGCACTTAGAAATCATGGCTAATTACCTTTGCAGCATTAAAGAAAAAAAGAAAGAAAAGAATACTTTCACGGTTTGTAAATTAGACAAGATGAAACATTTCCCTTGAAAAACATTTTATGGAAACTTTCACTCTGGAGCTCAGTGAGTGGGGGAGTTGAATAAGACAGAGCAGAGAGGGTCTGTTAAATTAGTCAAGTTGGGATTAAAAACAATTCAAGGGAGTCTCTTATTGCTTGAAATAGTTGAGCTTCCACGTCCTTTGCTTGTGAAACAGTGATGTACTAGTACTCACCATTCCATCTTGCTTACTTTCTAAGGCACAGACACATTTATGGACATAAGAAATGATTTTGAGATATAGTTTTAAAATATGTGAATAATAGGTGGTTGGAGAATCTGAAAATACTTGATGAAATGATTGGAACACAAGTATCTTTCTGGACAGGAAATCTCGGGTTCAGGTGACGACCCATCTTTTACTCTTTGACCTCATCCAGATATATTTTCATCCAATGTGTCCGTAAACATAGCTGGCAACTCATAATAAAATAAAAACAACAGCCAAAACCGGTTTGGCTCAATGGTAGAGTGTCGGTCTGCAGACTGAAAGGTCCCGGGTTCGATTCCGGTCAAGGGCATGTACATTGGTTGCGGGCACATCCCTGGTAGGGTGTGTGCAAGAGGCAGCTGGTTGATGTTTCTCTCTCATCGACATTTCTAGCTCTCTATTTCTCTCCCTTCCTCTCTGTAAAATATCAATAAAATATATTTAAAATAAAATAAAAACAACAACAACAACAACAAAACACTCCTGAAGAAATCAGGTATAATTATGTCAATGAGGTTTTTTTTTTTTGTTTGTTTGTTTTTTTTTTTTGCAGGCAACTAAATAGCATCTATTGTTTGCTATAAAAGCCAACTATTTAAGCCGTCAAGTAGGCAGCACAAACCTGTCAAATTCAAGCATGAGGATGTGAGCTTTGATTAATGTGAAGTGTGGTTCGGAAGGGGTGGTTAGGTGGGTGGTAAGAGATTTTGTGTTCCTAACCTGTGGGATAACAACATGTTCCTTTCTGTGTAAGACACGTCTGTTTTGTTTTTCTTTTACCTAAAGCAGCCACGATGGAAGAATTGGCCTCCCTCCCCCACTCTCCCACCCCCAGTTAGAAAGACACATGTTTTGTGCTCCCAGAACTTAGTCACCACGCTTTCTCGGTAAATAGATTTCCTTCTGAGTCACGCTATTCCTGCTGAGCCCCACTGTATTTGTACAGAGATCTAGAAGACCTGATAAGGGCAGGGTAACAAATGGAAAAGTTTGTAGTGAACATTCCACAAATCAAAAGAAGATAATTCATAAGACTCTCCCACCTAATCTTTGCATGAGGTTGAAGCGATGCCTTTTATGTTTTGTCAGGAGACCGGGGGTTCAATAGTTCAGAGACTCCATGGCCGGGTCAAGCCAGTGCCATTGTGTCATCTTCACATCTTATTTCAGATATTCTGATAATATTTTCCCTTTAACTTGGTCGCAGTGAAAGTTGTTGGATTTTGTTTTGTCTTAATGGTTTAAAATCTGGGCATGTTCCTGTATCATTATATCAATGAGGATGGCTTTTCTATATCCCGTTTAATAATTTGATGCACTATAGTTTTCTTGTTCATTTGTTTTTTAAACCCATTCTGATCCCAGAAGGTGGAAGAGATTTCCAAAGGCTAGGAGATACAGTATAGAGGCTTTAGGTCCCAGGGGTGGGGAACCTTTTTTCGCCACGGGCCACTTTGGATATTTATAATTTCATTCGAGGGCCATACAGAAATTTTCAACCTCACAATCAGCCTGCTGTATTTGGTCAAACATTTCATTAACTCACCCCTAATGCCATGGCAGGGCCAGAACAAATGATTTCGAGGGCCTTATACAGCCCGAGGGCTGGTCCCTGCCCTGCTGCAGGAGACATATCTATTTAGGAGAGAAGAGTGCAAAGAATGAGAACGGAGTAGAAATATTATAAGTTGCCTGGTTAGTTGATTGGCTTAGGCAGGTAAGTGAGATGCAGCCTACAGAAATGTAATTTTTTTAATTAAAATATATTTTATTGATTTTTTACAGAGAGGAAGAGAGAGGGATAGAGAGTTAGAAACATGGATGAGAGATAATCATTGATCAGCTGCCTCTAACACACCCCCTACTGGGGATGTGCCTGCAACCAAGATACATGCCCTTGACCAGAATCGAACCTGGGACCCTTCAGTCCGAAGGCCGACGCTCTATCCACTGAGCCAAACCGGTTTCAGCTGTAATGTAGTTTGGTTGTGCAGGCACACTTCCACTGTGCGGTCCACAGGGTAGGCAGTTCGGTCTGAATGGTCAAACATGTGTTCACATTGTTTTCCTCCTCAGCACCGTATGGCTGGGACCAGTGATTCTCACCCTTCCTAATGCCGTGATCCTTCAATACAGTTCCTCATGTTGTGGTGATCCCCCAACCATAAAATTATCTCCTTTGCTATTTCATAACTGTAATTTCATTGTTATGAATCGTAATGTAGATATCTGTTTTCCAACGGTCTTAGGCTCTGCAGTCGCGACCCACAGGTGGAGAACCGCTAGCAGGGTCACCTAAGACCATCGGAAAACACAGATTTTTACATTACGATTCATAACAGTAGCAAAATTACAGTTATGAAGTAGCAACGAACATAATTTTATGGTTGGGGGTCACCACAACATGAGGAACTGTATTGAAGGGTCGCGGCATTAGAGAGGGTGAGAACCACTGCTTTAGACTGATGGCTAATGTTCCTAGTTCTAAGGAATAATCACCAAACTCCTGGATTGTGGTTTTATATTCATTTGATATCATTTTTTTTTCTCTTTGTAAATATTCCATGGAAGTATCAGTTGACACAGTGGCCTGTTATTCAACGAAGGGAACTTCCTCCTTTGCAATAGAAGACCTGTAAAACTGGCGTAATTTGCAAATGAATAAAAACGACTGCATCTGCCCTAACTGGTTAGGCTCAGTGGCTAGAGCATCAGCCTGTGGACTGAAGGGTCCCAAGTTCCATTCTAGGCAAGGGCATGCACCTTGGTTGGGGGCACATCCCCAGCAGGGAGTGTGCAAGAGGCAGCTGATCGATGTACTCTCTCATCAATGTTTCTAACTCTCTATCCTTCTCCCTTCCTCTAGGTAAAAAATCAATAAAAATATATATTTAAAAAATAACAACAACTGAATCCTAAGTCATTTTTAGTGGGAATGCAAAACTTATTGTTTCAATGGATATTTATAAAAACATTTAAAAATGGAAACTAAAATAATGAATTTAATTTAATCTCCCTGAGATTTGACTTATTAGGTAAGAAATTTAGTTTTATCTTTATGAGCATCTTAAAATAATAATATTTGTGACATTATAATGTTCTAGGTACTGTATAAAAATATTTTTAACTGCCTTTTTCTCCCCCCAAAATCATAGTTTCAAAATGAAAACAGACAACAAACAAAAGTCATTATCTATTTGGTATTTTTCTTTCTTTCCCAAGAGTTTTTTCTAATAAAAAAATCATGCAAATAAAGAAATGGCCAAAAACACATCCTTCCCTAAAAGAAGATAACGTACGTTTAGGAATAAATGCTTTGGGACATGGTTCACAGTGTTCTGTGACCCATGCAAAGGATGAAAAACAAAAAAAATATTCATTTTTTCTCTCTTAATAAACATGCTCCCACAGCAGAGCCATAATTTTAGGATAAAAAGGTGGAAGAATGGATTGAGGCATGAGCTGCCATCACAGTAACCACAGAGATGAATAAAGAAGCCCGGGAAACCCTTTATTGTGAACAGCTGGAAAGCCACTCACAAGTGCTTTGGCGGGGGGCCCCCTTTGGATCATCGGTGTCTGAACCCCCCCGGGAGGGCACCAGCCCCATTTCTGCATTTAGGGCTTCAGGTAAGAGGATAACGCTGGGCCTCTTTTAAAAGCACCTGCAAAAGGCTCAGTCAGTTCATCTGTCCTTGATGAAATGCTCCTGATAGCCAATTAAAATACGTGCTAGCCTCCTGTAACATAATATTTCCCAGAGTCTAGATTTCTAGATTCCCACAATTTCACCAGAAAAAAAACAACAGTAAGTTTTGACCACCAAATATACTTTCCTTATTAAAATACAGACCTGTGGTCGTGTGGGCTAACAGTTCTGTGATGAGAGTCAGGCTAAGCTCTTCACCTTTCAGCGAGCTGAGGGGTGTCGGAGGACCCCCAAGGGTGAACTTGATATTAACTAGATTTTTGAATGGGAGCTCCTCTTGGTTCACAAATCCAGATGACTCACTAAGCTGCCACATCCCTAACGCATTAAGAGGAGTACCGTATTTGCCGGCGTATAAGACGATTTTTTGGCCCTGAAAAATACCGTATTTGCCGGCGTATAAGAGACTGGGCGTATAAGACGACCCCCTAACATTTCCACTCAAAATACAGAGTTTGTTATATACTCGCCGTATAAGACTACCCCCCCACTTGGAGGCATATTTTTCAGGGCCAAAAAAATCGTCTTATACGCCGGTAAATACGGTATTTCAACTCAGATTAAAGCAACAGGGAAGAATGCCATGTAAGCTGCTGAAAGCTCACAGGCAGCAGAATAAAGAAATCCAAGGGTCTTTTTACATTTTAAAGAATGGTCCTGGGAAAAATGTGCGCAAGTCAGTCTGTGAGGGACCTGGACACACAGGATGGGGCTTGGTTGGATGCAGGAAGGGAAGCCCCCTCAGCGTGGCGTGCGGGTAAGAGGTGTGGGTGTTCAAGCTCACGTTGCTCTTTTCCTCTGGGCTCCTCTTCCTCACAGCTCCCACAGCACAACAGGGCACCATCATCATACACACCCCTGCGTCCTCCATATCTGCTTGTATCTTATCTGCCTCCTTAGGAAACAATCCTATTGAAAGCAACCATCATGTTTTATTTGTTTGCTTATTCATTTATCTCCTTACTTTGGAGGCCAACAGCATGGTGTTTGGCTACCGCTGTGCCCATTGAATACCACGCACCGAGTGGGACACCAAGGACCCAGATAAAATGACGTGGCATGTCTCTTGAGGAACCTGTAGTGTAGGGATGGACTGGAAGACCTAGAGAGGATAAGGGGTTTTTATAGTAAGCTCAAGGAGAACACCAATCAAGGAGCACGCACATCTAGGGAAGGCTTCGCCCTGTAGTAGACTGATCTTGAAACGTGAAAGGTGTGTAGAAGGACTAATGCGTGCAAAAGCATGGAGGGAAGAGCAAGTACGGAGGTGTCACGGTACCGATGAAGTTTGGAATTGCTGAAGCAAAAACTAGGAGAGTGTTGTTGAACAGTTTAAGGCCTAGCACACAAAGGGTCATGGGCCATATTGAGAAATGCATGCTTGTTTCCGTAATATTTAGGAGGCCCAAGAGAACCATGACATTAGGAGGGCATGGCCAGATTTATTTTAGAAAGATTACTCTGGTGCCAAGTGAGAAAACACACATTGTGTATGTGAGTGTGTGTGTGTGTGTGTGTGTGTGTGTGTGGTGTATAGGGCAGGGATCAGGGTGACACTAAATGCTGAAAGACCAATTCAATGATGACGTACATTTTCATTCTGCCAACCAATCCTGCATTCAAATATCTGTTCAGTGCCTCCTGTGTAGGAGGGTTTCCAAAAATGTTTTAAAAATTCACATTCCAAGTCGATAAAATAAGGACTGTACCCATTTTTTTTTTCTATACCCTTTTTGGAGATGAAGAAACTTATCCTCAAGGAGGCTGACACCATACAAAGACTTAATCTCACAGAAATTAAATCGCCTGCCCAGGATCACACACATATCTTAAGTGGTTTTTGGGTTTCAGTCTTGTACCGAAGCCTTCTTAAAAAATGTTTCAATTTATTTTTATCTTAGAAAGATAGAAGAAGGGAGTTGGGGAGAGAGAGAGAGAGAGAGAGAGAGAGAGAGAGAGAGAGAGAGAGAGAGAAACATAGATTGGCTGCCTCCTGCTTACCCCCTACTAAAATTTGTGCCTGCAACCTGGGCATGTGCCATGACCGGGAATTGAGGGGGTGAGCTTTTGGTGCATGGGCTCAACCAACTGAGCTATACCAGCCAGAGTTTATACCAAAACTTTTTATACCACACCTGTGATATTTGCTGAAATGAGAGGCAATAAGCTTTGCTGAAAAGTGGGATTAGACTAAGAATCAATATGTCTAGATTTTTAAAATATATCTTTATTTATTAAACATATTTTTTTATTGATTTCAAAGAGAGGAAGGAAGAGGGAGAGATAGAAACATCAATGATTAGAGAGAATCATTGAGCCGCTGCCTCCTGCACACCCCCCTACTGGGGATCGAGCCTGCAACTTGGGCATGTGCCCTTGATCATAATGAAACCTGGGACCCTTCAGTCCCAGGCTGATGCTCTATCCATGGAGCCAAAGCAGCTAGCAGGGTGGGCAAACTTTTTGACTCGAGGGCCACAATGGGTTCTTACACTGGACCAGAGAGCCGGAACAAAAGCAACTTGACCATGCTGGCACTCTCATCTTGGGCTGCTGGTGAAGAAGCGGAGGGGAGAGCAAGAGAACCCTCTGCTCTTTTGGCTCCGCGGGCCAGATAGAACAGCCAAACGGGCCGCATCAGGCCCGCAGGCCGTAGTTTGCCCACGGATGACTAGGGTCTGACTGTAGAGTTTTAGATGAAATCTTCCATGCAACAACATACCTCAGGGGAAACTTCTGTGATTCCAAATTGGGACAAACTTTGATGCAAAACATCGGTGTTAAGTGAACGCAGCACTTCCTCAGATGGCAGGGCGTCAGCAATGCCTCCTTTTCCGTTTATGGGAGACACGAAGAGTTCCACACTGTTCTTCCTTCCCTAGTAAAAGCAGGTTATTTGTACATGTTAATAGGCATTTTCAAACAACCCTGGCAAGTATTTTTACCTTCCTCTAGAAACACTGCAGAAAATTGGAACCCTGGAATCTGAAAAGGCATCTTGGAGATTACATTTATTAGTTATTCTCTGGTATGCTGAAGAATCCCAGCCCAGAGCCCAAAGTCTCCAAATGGCCTTCTTTCAAGTAACTGACATGTCAAGATTTGTAATTTTATATTTCATTGGATGCTGGTTAATTTTTCCATTCTGTATTGTAATTAAGATATTCCCACCACCACTATGTATGCCCTCTAAGCCCTCTTCTACCTCCATCTCCCCCACTTTGCCCACCCCCCACACTCATCACACCATTGTCTATGTCCACCAGTTCTTTCTGTCTTTCCTTTGTTGCTCAGTCCCTCCATGCCCCCTGCCTCCCCATGCCCATGCCTAGAGCTGTCAGACTGCTCTCTATTTAGGAGTCTCTCTATCTTGTTTGTTTTGAAATATACTGTTCAGATGGTCCCTGAGTAATTGTGTTTAAAGAAGCATTATAAAATCAAATGAATTAAATAAAACCTAATGCAATAGTACAGTTCTCCATTTTCTCCTTGTAACTTGTATTACTGGAAGGCTGGCAGCACTAAGGAAGGTGATGCTGCATGAATTTTGAAGTCACTTCCCTGATTCTGTTCTTCACCTCAGACGTCACACTTTTACAGTCTATCCCTTGGGTAGAAATGCAGGATACTTTCCTGTTAGTATTACCCCATTAGCTGAAATGCAGAGAGAGGATCATTTTTTTTTTTACCATAAATGGCAGATGGGACACCTAAAAAAAATAAACTCACCACAGACATCTATCAGAGTCTCTTTAAAAGTTATACGTATCATGTACTTATAGAAGGAATTATTGCTAGTCTTTTCTTTTTGACATGGAGTTCTCTCATGTTAGAAAATTTTTCTTTTAATGCCATTTACCAGGCATTAAAATACTACTTCAGCCAGGTATAAAATACTACTAGCAATCCAGAAAACAAAACACCATGTCCGTGTTCACAGGGAACAACAGACAATGACTAAGTGTGGCATAATACTGATGTCAAACATGTCTCTAATAAATAGTTTGTGACCCGATAACAACAGTAGTGAGAATAGAGCACTTGTGTTTTTGCCTGACACACTCTTATGTACGTTAAATCTGTTATCTCATTTAATGCTTAAAACCCCTCCAGGACAAAGGTGTTGTATTTCCCTCCATTTTGCAGTTGAAGACTCGTAAGTAGGTTGCCCATAGTCATAGATGGCCAAGCTGGAAATGGGGTACGGTTGTGACCCCAAAGTACATGCTCTCCATCACCCATGCTCTGCTGCCTGGGGTATCATCATAACTCTACCCGCTATAGAAACTGTTCCAGAGACAGGTGTGGTAAATGCCACTAACATTCTCTGGGATATGCGTGTTCCCGCCTAGGTGTGGCAAACCCCTTTTCACCCCTGCACAGAGCCAAGATATCTATAGTACCTGCATCTCTACATCTTCTCATTTGAATAAGATACTTTGGCTATAAAACCCATTTCCCTCATTCAGGGCACTAGGAAATACTGTATTTCCTCTTCTATGGAACTGAGCTAAAAACTTTGGATTTTTAAGTTTATTTGATCCCAGAAAGTAGTTGACTTAGAGAGTAAAGTCATTATGGGGAATGAAACAACTCACTCCTCCACACCCATGTAACAATACTACTTCATCCAGGTATAAAATACTACTAGCAATCCAGAAAACAAAACACATGTCCGTGAACAAAATCCCTAAACCAACGTAAAAAGCAAATTCTTCCCCCTAGCTGGAAATGAGGATGTTGATTCCATAAAAAGCTGAGCTCTGTCCGGCAGGAGAATCAGAATTTAAGGCAAGGGGACTGTGCCGTGCTGGCTTGAGTTCCTGCTGCGGTGGAAATTAAGAACAACTGTAAAACTGTAAGATGATTCCAAAGTCCCTTTCCACGGGAACCTAGAGTAATTAGCTTTTTACAAAGAGAAAGTCATCTGCTCTTATTTGCCTTTCTCTACCTTTGCTCCTGCCCGCCTTCAGCTGCAGATGGGAACAAGTGATTGGATGACATCAAGGTTCCCAAACACTGAGAAAAGGGGGGAAGGAAGCTTGCAGGTGATGGATGGATAGATGGGTCTAAAGTGGGCTCTGTTCATAAAACCCTTTGGGTTTGCCTCATTCCCACCCCACATACCTATCCAAGTCTTGTCTAGGCTTTTCAGAACCATCTGCTCTTGCATTCCACTTGGAGTGCTGTCCTCAGGGATTGGTTTTCCTTTATTTTTAACCAAAAATCCTCTGTCTGTGCATTCAGTATCCTTCGTCCTATTGCTAATCTGAAAGGAGTTCTCATAGATGCCTTATGGAGACAATGCTTTAACTGATGCAGAAGGTTTAACTTTTAGGAAGAATGTTTTGGGTGTAATGCCAGGTTGGTGAGACTGGAATGTTGGGCCCCTCTATTCATGCCTACCAGGGTGCTCGCCTTGAACTAGGAGAGGGCTGATACACTTTTTCTGTAAAGGGCCAGAGAGCAAGTATATTAAGCTTTGGTTTAGTCCAACCATCTGTTAGAATGACTCAGCTCAGTCACTATAGCCTGAAAGTAGCCATAGTCTAATATGTAAACAAATGACGGTGGCTTACTGCAATAAAGCCTTCTTTACCGAAACCATTGGTGTGCTAGATTTGGCTCTGGGACCATGGAACTATAGCATGGGTGTCTTAAATGATTGTTCTTTATTACTGAGACCATCAGGAAAGATCAAAGCTGCCAAAACCACTTTGGCTCAGTGGATAGGCAGGGCTGGGCAAACTATGGCCCAAGGGCCAGATTCGGTGAATAAACTATTGAATTAAAAAAAAAAAGACCGTACCCTTTTATGTAATAATGTTTATTTTGAATTTATATTAGTTCACACAAACACTCCTTCCATGCTTTTGTTACGGCCCTCTGGTCCAGTTTAAGAACCCATTGTGGCCCCTGAGTCAAAAAGTTTGCCCACCCCTGGTAGACCGTCAGCCTGCGGACTGAAAGGTCCCGGGTTCGATTCCGGTCAAGGGCATGATTCTTGGTTGCGGGAACATCCCCAGTAGGGGGTGTGCAAGAGGCAGATAATCGATGATTCTCTCATTGATGTTTCTAAGTCTATCCCTCTCTCTTCCTCTCTGTAAATTATCAATAAAATATATTTTAAAAAAAGAAAGAAAGATCAAAGCCTGTGTCTGGGAACGTGAAATGGAGGCATCTTACAATGAGGCGGTTGATGTGCACTTGCTGGGGTAAGAGTCCTAACGCAGCCGCCACTCCCTGGCGGAATATTCGGAGCAAGGTCACGTTCAGCTTGTTGACATCCATTTGCAGTGTCTGAGGGGGAAAAAAAGAAATTCAAATTATAGATAAATGTTTATTCAGGATATTCAGTTCCTGGCTGACGACTGACCAGAACAATTCTGTGACTTTGATAAATTTACACTCATGGTGCTCTGTTGCAATTTTTAATGGAGACAACATTATAGGGATATTTTATGTGAAACTGTAAATGATGTAGGTTAAAAAGATGGCGCACTGTCTAGTTCAGTGGTCCTCAATCTTTCTAATGCCATGACCCTTTCATAAAGTTCCTCATGTTGTGCTGACCTCCAACCATAACATTATTTTCATTGCTACGGCATAACTGCAATTTTGCTACTGTTATGAATGATTATGTAAATATGTGTGTTTTCTGATGGTTGTGACCTACAAGTTGAGAACCACTGCTGTAGAGCCTAAGACCATCAGAAAACACAGATATTTACATAATCATTCATAACAGTAGCAAAATTATAGTTATGAAGTAGCAGCTAAAATAATTTTATGGTTGGGGGTCACCACAACATGAGGAACTGTATTAAAGGGTTGTGGCATTAGAAATGTTGAGAACCACTGGTCTAGTTAACAATAACAATAATGCAATTTGCCTATCAATAAGGCATGAACAATTCATAAAGAATTTCACTAAAATGTTTGTTTGTTTAGTTAGCTTGATTTCTATCCCAGATTACAGAATGGATGTGGGGCCAAGTGTATTTCAGCAATCCACGCTGAAGGACAGCTTTAATTTGTGTTCATACACAGTCCCAGGCAGGAAGATGCTGTGTAAGTCCCACAACACCAGACTTGGCAGTTTCTCTGTATACTAGCTGTGATTGGATGCCAATGCAAGGCAAAGAATGAGGTGCAATCACACATTTACAAACTCTGGTAAAGAAACCAGTGGTACTGATGATTTGGCCTAACGTAAACAATTCTTATTCAGCTGTTTGGGCAAATACTCTTAATTTTTATGTTGATTTGGAAAAAATGATAACTAAACATTTAAGAATTCCAAAAGTACACAAACAAGTTATAAAATTAAATAATATAGCCTTAATTTAAGTCATGGGTACCATTCATATACTTAAACCATAAATTATTATTTTTAAAATTATTATTTTAAAAAGTGGGGGGGCATGCAGGAGGCAGCCGATCTCATAATCATTTGAGATATCACATAAGATGGGGAAACCAAACCTTTATGCATTTAATCTATACTAATAAAAGGGAAATATGCTAATTAGACCAGACATCCTTCAGGACAAAGCCTGGGCTGTGAGGGAAGCCTGAGTCCTGGGTGCCACAGGGAAGCTGGTGCCAGCAACCGGGGAAAGGAAGGCCTACTCTTGCACGGATTTCATGCATTGGGCCTCTAGTACATAAATATTTGATAAGTTTTATTTTTACCCCCTTCATCTTTCTTCCATCCTCTACCCCCTGCTTCTGCCTGAATCAATGAGCTTTAATTTTTTATACTTCACATAAAAGAGAGATCATTTAATATTTGTCTTTGTCTGTCTAGACTTATTTCACCTAGCATAATGAATGCCTTTTGAGGTTCATCCACACTGAAGCACATGGCAAGATTTCATTCATATTTTTTTGTGGCTGAATATTGTTTCATTATATTCACAGCCACCACAGCTTGTTCAGGAAGGTTGTCCAGCTGTCTGGTCTAATTAGCATATTATGCTTTTATTATTATAGATGTAGATATAGATACAGATATAGATGTAGATATAGACAGGTATAGATATCACAAATTCTTTATACAGTTATCCATTAATGGACTCTTAGGTTGTTTCCCTATCTTCGCAGTGGTAAGCAATGCTGCAATGAACGTGGGGTGCATATATCTTTCCAATTTATTTTTTTATTTTCTTCAGATAAATACCCAGAGGTGGAATTGATGGATCATATGCTGGTTCTATTTTAAAAATTTTGAGGAATCTCCATACTGTTTTCCATAGTGGCTATCCCAACTTACTTTCCTACCAAGAGTGCTCAAGGGTTTCCTTTTCTCCACATCTTCACCAACACTAGTTATTTCTTATCTTTTTTTATAATAGCCATTCTAACATGTGTTAGGCGATATCCCATTGTGATTTTAATTTGCATTTCCCTTATGATTAATAATGTTCTTTTCATGTACCTGTTGGCCATCTTTAGAAAAATTTCTACTTATATCTTCTGCCCACTTTTAAATTGTATTTTTTTGTTTTTTGTTACTGAGTTGTATGAGTTCTTTGAATCTTGGATATCAACCTCTTATCAGATATATAATTTGCAAGTATTTTCTCCCATTTAGTAAGTTGCCTTTTTTATTTTGTCAATTGCTTGTTTTGCTATGTAGAATATTTTTAGTTTGATGTAGTCCCACTTACTTATTTTTACTTTTGTTTTGCTTTAACTTTTGGTGTCAAATTAAAAATATAATTGCCAAGGCCTATGACAAGGAGTTTACCACATGTTTTCTTCTAAGCGTTTTATGCTTCCAGGTCTTATGTTCTAGTCTTTAATCCATTTTTCAGTTAACTTTTGCATATGGTATAAGATAATGGTCCCAATTCATGTTTTTTGTATGTGGCTGTCCAGTTTTCCCACCACTATTTATTGAAGAGACTGTCCTTTCCCCATTGTATAATCTTGACATCATTGCCATAAATTATTTGTGGGTTTGTTTTTGGACTCTCCTTTCTTTTCCATTGAGCTATGGGTCTTTTTTAATGCAAAAACCATGCTGTTTTAATTACTATACTACTTAATAAAAAAGTAATATGCAAATTAACCACCACTCTGCTATATCCTCAAGCCACGCCCACCAGGCATGCCCACCAGCCAATCAGAGAGAGAATGTAAATTAACCCCAACCAAGATGGCTGTAGCCACAAAGAGCAGGAGGGAGGCTTGGGTTTCCCAGGCAATTGAGAAAGCCAAGCTTTCTACACATCCTGGCTGACCTAGGTCTCCACTCAAGGCTACAAAGTTTCAATTATAGAAGATAAATCTGGCCGAAACCGGTTTGGCTTAGTGGATAGAGCATCGGCCTGCAGACTGAAAGGTCCCGGGTTCGATTCCGGTGAAGGGCATGTACCTTGGTTGCGGACACATCCCCAGTAGGGGGTGTGCAAGAGGCAGCTGATCGATGATTCTTTCATCGATGTTTCTAACTCTCTGTCTCTCTCTCTTCCTCTCTGTAAAAATTCAATAAAATTTATATTTTTTTAAAAAGAAGATAAATCTGAATTTATTTACCTTCTACAATTGAAACTTTGTAGCCTGGAGCAGAGCCAAGACTCCTACTCACTCCATGGCTGCTGCCATTCTGTTTGAATTGTTTCCCTCCTATAGTTGAAACTTTGTAGCCTTGAGTGGAGGCTTAGTGCGGCTAGGGCAGGCAGAAAGCTTGGGTTCTTCCTTTGCCTGGGAAACCCAAGCCTCCCTCCTGCTCTCTGTGGCCGTAGCCATCTTGGTTGGGATTATTTGCATACTTTCTCTGATTGGCTGGTGGGTATAGTGGAGTGATGGTTAATTTGCATATTACTTTTTTTTATTAGGTAAGATTTATAGTGTCTAATTCATAAACTGGATCATAATAGGATATCCGTAACTCTTGGATGGCTGCAGTATCATTTATTCTATAAAATTAGGCACACTTCTATGTGGTACACTTCTCTGCTGGGGAGGTCGGCTTCCAAGTGTAAACTACTCTAGCACAAGGGCTTTCTCCCAGTTAGTTCTACAAGGAGAATGATACTGCTTCAAGATTTTATTATCTTCTTAGGAAACAATACATTTTCTATCCATAAAGTTGGTACAAAATAAGTGATTGGAAACTGGACCAAATGCTCAATGCTGCAAGCGTCAGAGGGAGCTGGGGAGGTCAAAAGAGGGCTAGTGGTCACAGTAGACATGGTGGACCCCACTGAAGCTGCAGAGTGCCCGCACCATAGGATCTTCTCATGCTTTTATGGGGAAGGGGTTGGTCATGTTAGAGCTGAAACTGGACTTCTTGGAAAAATCCGCGTTTCAGAAAAAGGCACACCATTCAAAACTCCACCTAACAGCCCAACTAAAATATACATTTTGCCTCTGGAGAGAGGGGAAAGAATCCTGATGGGAATAGGTAGAAAAGCTACTTCAAAAGCAACTATTAGTAATACTTTTTTTTTGTATTAAATAAAAACTAATAGCTCTAGCCACTTTGGCTCAGTGGATAGAGCGACGGCCTACAGATTGAAGAGTCCTGGATTCGATTCCGGTCAAGGGCACATGCCCAGGTTGTGGGCTCTATCCCCAGTGGGGGGCATGCAGGAGGCAGCCGATCAATGATTCTCTCTCCTCATTGATGTTTCCCTCTCTCTCTCTCCCTCTCCTTTCCTCTCTGAAATAAAATTTAAAAAATATATAAAAACTATCTAATAGTACACAATTGTTTTCTATAGCATTACCTGCATTTTTGTACTTTTCTATAATCTAAATGTGTTCCCAATAAAAAAACATAATGTAATATAGAGAGTAAGATGAGCTCAACCCTGAAAGATAAGTAGGATTTGGAAATGCAGTGATGAGAAAAGCCACTATGCGTTTAAGCATGCTTTATGTATCCACCTGGAAAACCCAAGAGATCAGAAAAATTCAGTCCACGTGGTAGTTCTGAGAAACAGAAGCTCCTTTTATCCAACAGCTGACAGTTAGCTCCGCAAGGCTGCAGAAGCTGCAATGGATATGGGGCAGTGTGCTTGAGATGGTTTACACTCCTTCTCGTGCCGGGCAAAGATGGGTTCCTCAGTTCACAGACACCCTGCTGAGGAACCGTGGACTTCTGACTCCCTAACAGTGTTTGCCTGGCAGGGTTAGCGGGCAGGGACCGTCCCTGATCCCCACGGGCAAAACTTGGAGCCGATGGTCTGTGCTGGGTACTGAGAGTCAAGGGCTTGTGTACAACGCACTTGAGAACTCAATTCCCAGGGCCACGATCACCCGGAGGCTTGTTACTGTGGAAACAGCATTCAAGTCTAAGTTCCTCCGAGTGCGCGGTAAATGGAAGTGAAATGGGAACTCAGGATTGGAATGTGCAAAGGAAAAGAAAGGAAACTGTTTGGAAAAAAACAAAAAAGCTGTTCATTGGAAACAGAAATTTAAATTGCCTAACTAACGTGAATGAGTAAGGAGAAGTGTTAGTTTAAACCACAACCCTCTGGTTTATTGCATCAAAACAGAGTAATTTGCCTCAGTTCTCTGGTTTGCCTGTGAGAAGCTGGATTGACTCCACAGTGCAGGTATTTCTGATTGTTCCCCATAAAAGAGTGATGGTAAAATATAATACAGACAGGAAAACATATATTCGAGGGCCTAATACAGCCGTGGGAAAACTGGCCTGCGGGCCGGATCCAGCCGGATAGTTCTATCAGGCCTGCGGAGCTGAAAGAGCGGAGGGTTCTCTTGCTCTCCCCTCCGCTCCTTCACCGGCAGCCCAAGATGAGAGTGCCAGCATGGTCAGGTTGCTTTTGTTCCAGCCCTCCGGTCCAGTTTAAGAACCCATTGTGGCCCTCGAGTCAAAAAGTTTGCCCACCCTTGGCCTAATATGTGCCAGACAGTTTATACGAGGGCTATTAAAAAAAGAGAGAGAAAGGACTCCAGACAAAGAGAATTTTATTTGAGAGAAAATAAAAGCATACGGTTTGCAGTAGTCCGAGGATATATGCTTCTGGCTAGGCACTAGAAATTCACAGCTTCTCCTCATCCGATGATGGGAAGTTGTAACAACCGAGATAGAATATAAAGTTCCATGGCAATATCAACAGTGCTACCACTTTTAAAGTTACCAAACAACAGTGAAAGATACATAATCTGATAGAAACAACAGATTCTGTTGTTTCTATCGCTTAACAAACACACAGTGATGACAATTTTTAAGTTCAAAGAGATTAAAATTCTCTTTCTCAAGGCAAATGCTAAGCCACTTAACAGTAGTAAATAATGTAGTTACTATGCAAGAACAATTGAGTGGTTTTATTGATATTACAAATATATGAACATACAGGAAAAAAATTAAACAACATAATAAAGATTGAAAACGCCATCTCTATTTAAGTTGTTTGGGCCTCTGCCTTGTTATGAGGTTCCTGAGTCAATTCCTTTTGCCTGGGGATGTTCCTTGGCCCTTTCCCTCCTTACTGCTCCCCACAACAAGGGAAGTGCCACTTTGCAATTAGACTTTCTTGGTCACCAGACTGTGCACTAAAGTAGGCGAAACCTACGAGTCTTAGCTACCGTGTTTCTCTGAAAATAAGACCTACTCACAGGTTTCCTTCTGAGTGAAATATAAGGCATTCCCCCCCCCCCCCGAAAATAAGGCCCCCAGGCTCTGTCTCAGAATGAAAATTAATTTACCGTAAACTGCTCGCTAGGGCCACCCCGACTGGCGGCTAGCAACCAGTGATGTTATGCGGAATCCTGACATCACTGCTGTGTGAATGGAGAGAAATCAGCGTGGAAACTTTGGGAAACCTAAACTGTAAGAAGTTTTGACTTGGGTGAAGAATTCATAGGAGAAAAATCACTGACAGCTGCATTGCAAATGCACTGCGAGCAGGCTACCTTGACAAGAAGTACTCATTTAAAGACAGTGCTATTGCTAAACATGAGAGGTTTGGTCCACTGATTCGGAAAGAAATGGAGTCACAAGAAATTCACCAGGAAATTCAGGAATTGGATTGTTAGGATGATGTTCCAGAAGATGATGACATGATTGTCATGGAATAAATGAGTAAATTCTTGATACTGTAGGATTCACAGTTTGTCTGGTTTGTGTTGACAACTACCGTACTACCGTACTGTATACAGGTAATAAATTTCCTTTATTTTCATTCAACAATAAATGTGTACCGTATTCTTCTTCATGGAGAAATAAGACATCCCCTGAAAATAAGACCTAGCGCATCTTTGGGAGCAAAAATTAATATAAGACACTGTCTTATTTTCGGAGAAACAGGGTATAAATCAACCTGATGCAACTGATTAAGATGCAGCATTTGAAATCAGGCACCAGCAGGTTTAAATTCTAAATATGTGGTTGGCTTTCGGCTATTAGTTTGGAAAGGAAGGCTGAAGTATTTTTGCCTGGGGGTGGGGCAGGTTTCTGAATGCTAGCTCCTTCCTGATGTTATTAAGATAGCCTGAGGAGATAACCAGGCGCCCAATTTTGGGGAGGAAGGTCAAATGGCCATCTCTCTTCCTAAAGAGATGGCCTCAAAGCCCCTGAGAGAAGTCCAGTCTCAATTCCCAACAGACCAAAAAAAAAAAAAAATACCGCAGGTTCCTTCAGGACGGAAGCCTGTCGGGAGGATTCCACCCACCTCATGCTAACCTTGTTGTGTCTTCTTTGCTACCTGGAACCTCTTTCTCCATTCTCGGTGAGCAGTTAGACTGGCAAGTGATCTCCAAGAATGAAAGCAAGTTTCTCTGTTTATGTCTTTGAACCTTGTAGAAAACCCTGACTCCTTGGGAGGCATTTATGCCATCACTCAGTCCCTTCTTATAATTCTCTGCATGGTCTTCTGCTGTTACCTACAAACTAGTGATTTTCATTTCCCTATTTCACATCCTCACCTTTTCCAGAGTCTTGTACCTGCTTCCCTCTACCTGAATGTTCCATCCTGCAAACCCAGTAGTACCCAAACTGAGCTTTCATTTTCCCTCTCCTCATCCACAAATTTACTTCTAATTTCGACATTTCATTTTACTATGATTCTTGCTGTTGACAGTATTACAGATATCCTCCAATCTTCCCACTTTGCCCCTGAAGTACCATATTTGGAAGTCCTGTTGACTTGGTTCTCTTTTCCTTCTGTGTCGCCCCACCATCATGACATCCCATTACCAAGTTCTGCCTAAATACCTCTTGAATGTGAATCCATCTTCTCTTCATCTGTATTTCCACCATCGTAGGCCACCACCATGTTCATCTGGACTGAGGTCTTTAACTCATTTGCCGAATGGACACCATCGTAATCTGTGCAAAATGCTAGCCCAGCCAAGTCACTCCTCTGCTTCAAATACTTGGAGGAAATCTCATTTTCTAGTGAAAGATTCTGACTCCGTGGTTCCTTCCAGTCTTACCTCCCAGCCCTTGCACCATGCACATTGTCCTTGGGCTGCTCCTAAAGTGTATTCAACACGCCACACCCTTTTCACATGGTGTCAGTGCACCTGGAGGTCACGGGGTGGGCACCTTCCTTCCTGGAGACTCAGCTCAAAGGCCACCTGTCAGCCTCCCACGGCCTCCTGGCCCCTCCTGTGCTTGCATCTTTCAGTTCTCAAATAGCGCTCTGAATTACACTTCAGTTAACTTTGTTTACATTGTTGCAATACTTATACTTATTTCAAAAAATTTAAGATACAGGAAGATAGAGTTAAAAAGGGAAAGGATACTTGTCCTCTTCTAACCCTTCATTCCAATCCCCAGAAATAGCATAGCTATTTCTTGTGGATGTTTCCAAATTTCGTCTGTGTATATGCTATATACAAATAATATATGCATATTATACATCATCTATATTACTATTAAATACAACAGGATCAAACTGTATGAGGTGTTCCACTTCCTGCTTTTCCCAGTTATTAACATATCTAGGATATAGTTCTATGTTTATCAAATATATTATAGTCAAATATCATGTTTTGATTCTTATCTAATAGTTCCTTGCTTTAAATATATATATATATATATATATATATATATATATATATATATATATAATTGATTTTTTACAGAGAGGAAGGGAGAAGGATAGAGAGTTAAAAACATTGATGAGAGAGAAACATTGATCAGTTGCCTCCTGCACACCCCCTACTGGGGATGTGCCTGCAACCAAGGTACATGCCCTTGACTGGAATAGAACCTGGGACCTTTCAGTCCGCAGGCTGATGCTCTATCCACTGAATCAAACCAGTTTTGGCTAATTCTTTGCTTTTTTTAAAAAATATGCTTTTATTGATTTTTTACAGAGAGGAAGAAAAAGGGATAGAGAGCTAGAAGCATCTTTCTTTCTCTCTGCCTTCTGCACACTCTCTATTTGGGATTGAACCCAGGCATGTGTCCTGACCAGGAATTGAACCAGTGACCACATGGGTCAACTCTCAACCACTGGGCCACACTGGCCAACCTTCCTTATTTTTTTCTTTCTTTTTTTATTAAGGTATTATATGTGTACATAGCTTACCATTACCCCCCCCCCCCCAACCTCCCATTTATGCCCTCCCTCCCCAGAGTTCTGTGTTCGTTGGTTGTACTTATATTCATGCATACCAGTCCTTTGGTTGTTCTCTTATCTCCCCCTAGGTCTCCTTCCCCTCCCCGCTGTCATTTGACAATCTGCTTGTTTTATGGTGACTACCTCAGGACCACACAAATAGTCTGCTCCTCCTCTGGTTCTCACCGCCCCTCCCCCTGGGTCCCTCTGCTTCCCCTGTGACACACGGCTCACTCGGGGCACACGGCCCCCTGGGACACACCAGCCTTCCTTATTTTTAATATGTTAGCTTATCCCATTCACTTTTATTACCTTAAGTGATATAAATTATACTACTTTGTTATCTTATTTTATTTGTGTTTTTCCTTTTTTAGATTTCTATCTTTTGCTGTATGGTATTTTGTCCTTGTTGTTCTGCATGTTTTCTTCCAGTGTCTATATTTATAATATTAAATATTACATGTTAATATTTTTAAAATGGTTATTTCTTAATTTATAAACTTTAGAAAGTTTTTAACTTTCTATCTACTATGAAAAACGAGAAAATATACATCTCTTCCCACCCATCCTCATCACTTCCCAGTTTTAATAATTATATTATTTTTTCCATTGTTATGTTTTACATTAACATTATTTTCTGAGACCACTCACCAAAATATTGTCTTCCCCTGGAAACTCAGCCTGTTTACATCTAAGTGGAGCCATCTAATATTTCTCATCAATGAATGCAAGTAAGAGTAAAATGACATTTTCAGTCGAGGCAGTTAAAGAAGGTGTCTTGTCTACTCTTTCTCTCTTTCCTCTGCCTGCAGGCTGGATGGTTCCCGGGTGATCCCACGATTCTATTAAAAATGACAGAGCCACACACAAAAAAGGTGCTGAGACCCCGCAGTGCTGCATCAAGGAGAGACCCTGCCCATCCCCTCATTAAACAGTGACATGAGTTAAAAGTAAATTTTTCTTAAAAACTAAGTCCCTAAGACATTGGGGTTGTGTTAGCATTATTTATTCTGATGAATGATTTCTTTGATTATAATTTCTAAAGTTCGGTAAGCGTTAGTTATACAGTATATGTTCAAATGGATCCAGTGCTCATGATCAGTCTCTTTTTTTTTTTTTTTTGAAGGATGTCACCATTTCCGAATCCTTTATTTTGACCCATCTCTTATTTAGCTGAATTTCATTATCAAAAATTTCCCCCTCAAATAGGGCTCAGGAGTGCTGTATTATCTGAGGTGTTATATATTTGAGAATGCATTTATGGTGCCTTTGACAATAAATAACATCTTGGCCGGATATTGAATTCTTGATTCAATCGTTATTTTTTTTATTTTTTACCTTTGAATTCTGCTATTATTCTGATGCCTTGTGACATTGAAAGTTGTTATGAAAAATACTCTAGCCCGAGGCTAGTCTGTCTTGAGGATAACTTTCTTCTTTTGCCTGTAATCTCACTGAAATGTTTATCTTTAAAGTTAAACTTCACTTGGGTATTTCTTTGGGTTGGTAGTTCCTGCAACGGGGCATGGCCTTAAAGTCTACCGATTCCAGACTCTCTCTCCCTCTCCCTTTTTATTTTTTTTAGGGTTATGCATGAATTCTATTTTATTTACATTGGAAAGTCTCTCCCTACCCCTGGGCTCTGTTCTGTGGATGGCACGCACTGGACTTAGTGTAGGCTGCGTGGAGGGAGGGAGGGAGGTGGTGAAACACCTCTTCCCACGGACAGGCTAGAGCCCCATCTCTGCAGGCCGCGCCTCTGAAAAGGCAGCAACGTCCTGGGTGCTCTGTGCTTTCCGTCCCAGCATTGTTGGCTGCTTCTCCGTGTGGGGACACTTCCCAATGCCCTGGAGCCTCCTGGGATGAGCTGAGACTCCTCGGGATGTGGTTTATGGCAGACAGGGTGTGAGGAACGCCTGCCCGCGCTGCCCTGGACGCCCAGGTTGGCACTGAGTCCCCGCAGGTGAGGGTCAGGCTGAGTGGTGCCACCGTGAGTGAGGCAAGGCAGGGGAAGTGACAGCACGCTGTCCCCCACAAGTCCAGCGGTGAGTCGGGTGGGGGTGGAGGGGAGGGACTGATTCCAGGGTAGCTAGGAGGCTGCAGATCCCAGTGGCACCAACATGCAGCGGCTGGAGGGGGTGGGGCCCTCATTCGCTCTTGGAAGAGATGCCGCCCTGTGGGAGGGAGGCTCAGCCAGGGCTCAGCTTCTCTTGAGCAGGGTCCCCACGGCCCTCACAGAGCACATTTCCGCGTCCAGCCCCTCGCCCGTTTGTTGTACCTCCTCGGCTGGCCTTGTAGGTGTGCCCTGCCTCTGGCCCAGAGGGTGGTCAGGGTTGGGCTCGCAGAGCAGGGAGCAGATGGAGAAGAGCACTCCACACCCTTCCGTGATGGAGACCAGTGGGACTGCAGGCATTGACCCAGATGCTACCGTTGCTGTGGATGCTGTGGATGCTGGGGTGGGACATTTTGGTCGGGAAAGCAACCTTTGGGGGTTTGAACGGATAATCTGTGGGAAAGGGGATGTTCAGGAAGAAAATGCCTCCTGGGTAAGGTCTGCCACTCAGGCGGGCGGTGGTGGCCTGCCAGCACAGCCAACCACCTCCCACAGGCCATGCAGGCCACTGGGCAGGAGGATCCCCTGCAGGTCACTCAGTTCCTTCTGGATCCGCTTCAGAGCCGCCCTTTCCCACTGCTGGGGGCCGTTAGGGCCAGATCCCAGACGTTTATTTAAGAAATATTTTTTCCTATTATACATTTGAATCATTTTTTTTCTAACTATTTTTGGTTCATCTTCAAGGATACAAATTATGTAATTGTATACCCCTTGTATTTCTCTCTAAATACTTTTTATTTTTTAAAATATGTTTCTATTGATTTTCAGAGAGAGGGGAAAGGAGAGGGAGAGAGATAGAAACATCAATGAGAGAGAAACATAGATCGGCTGCCTCCTGCATGCCCCACAATGGAGATCGAGCCTGGAACCCAGGCATGTGCCCTGACTGGGAACTGAACCATGACCTCTGGGTGCACAGGACAATGCTCTATCCACTGAGCACACCAGCCAGCAACACTTTATTTTATGTAGTTATTTTCTCTTACTCTTGGTATATCCTTATTTTCCTTACAGTGTTTATTAACATGTGGCAGTTTCTTGTTGATTTGTTTGCTGTACATCCATCCCCCTTTACTAAAATGTGGCCCCATCCAGGTGGGACCTTGTTGGTCTGTAGCCCCTGGGCCTGGAACAGCACCTGGCATGTGGAGGCATTTAATGCATCTCTGTGAGGTGAAGGAATCCGTGAACCTTCAGAATCAGCCCCGTGTAGTTGCTAAGTGGGAGAGTATGAGTGAGTGCCGTGGTAGGCATAGAAAAAGCAAGGCTCTGCTCTTGAGGAGATAATTGAATGGTTTACCTGAAAGTTCTAACCATTAAAACACACACACACACACACACACACACACACACACACACACCATTGATTTAACACAATTAGTGTTTGATTTATAATTAATATGTCTCTGATACTTCACTACACCATTCAGGAGAGGAAAAAGAAATGTTATTTTATCTTAGGTTTTTGAAATCTGCTTCTAATTGGTGAAGGCAATATTAGTTTTCTGAGTAGTATGCTATATATATATTTTAAAAAATATTTTAAACATATATATAGTTGATGTTAATCCTTGTTTGAGGAAACTTTTTCCATTGATTTTTTTAAAGAGAATGTAGAAGGGAGGGGGGGAGAGATAGAGAGAGAGGAGCATCAATGTGAGAGACACATCGATTGGTTGCCTCTCACAGATCCCCTGATCGGGGCTGTGGGCTGGGGATCGAATCTGCAACCCAGGTATTTGCACTTGATGGAGAATCAAATCAGAGACCCTTCAGTGGGAGGCCCAGTGCTCTAACCACTGAAAAAATCAGGGCAGTAGTGTGCTATATTGGTCGTAAATTGAACTCAAACTTAATCAGTATTAGTGTCTGTATGTTATAACTAATTTGAGAGCTTAAAAATTAATCTTTCTAAAAATTAAATATGCTTATGATAAAAGATTTAGAAAAAAAGAAATATTATTCATAATAGTTTATCCCATCATCCCGAGATAACATTGTGGAGGTTATAGTGTCAGGTATTTTCTAATACATAAGTGAAATAATGTGTACACACACACACACACACACACACACACATACACACACACGTACACACATTAAATATATACTTTATACAAATTATCCTAACTTTATACTAATGTGATGCTATCACTATCATATACCATAGCTTTCCTCTCTCCATAACGTTAGGAGAAAACTTTTTGCTTGTTCTGTGTGGTGGCAGCTCCAATGCAGATATATTCCTGGATTCTTCCCTTTCTCACTCTCCCCAGGACAGAAGTGACTAGTGTAACTGGTGCTTTTGGAATGACAAACCAGGACAGGGGTAACTCTGTGCTTCCTTTCGGGGTCTGCCTGCCTGGGAAAAGCATGTCATCTGTCTTTGCAGGAGTAGGGTGGGCTGTAAAGGCTCTGTCTTGCCTGGGAGCTCACAGCTGGCCAGTGTCCCTGTGACTGGAGGGCACTTCTGCTGAAGGAGAAGCAAACACGGGAGTCATTTGTAATGCTCCTAAGTCTCATCCCCAGCAGCTCTCTCAGCAATGAAGCTGACACTTTCATCCCCCCAGGTCTGCTTCCTCGGTCTTTCCAGGCAGGGAGGAGCGGGGTGCTGCTTCTTGGCCTGCTCAAACGCCAGCACGGGCCACCACAAAGCCAGACATTACAAGCCCCTCATTCTAGCTCAAAAGGCAAAAAGGCTGAAACCTTTTCTTGTCAGTCGGCCTTGATTTTGGCCTGACTATCTACAGTGGTAGAAGGGTCAGAGGAGAATCAAGATATGTGGTTGTATGGACGTCAGCAGTATAATTGTCAGAAGAGGTTTGCCAACATTGCCCGATGCTGCTGAAGGTTAAGAAAAACAGACCAAGAAAAGGCTGTTCGATGTGTCGATGAGAAATAATTGGTGGCCTTCTCAGATTGGTGGTAATTCTCAAAATGTGGGCCTCAGTCCATTGGGAGACTGAGTCCTAGGACCTCACTTGAAGGTGCAAGTTCACTTGGTACCAATATGGGCCCATGACGTACAATTGCATAGCCTTTCTTTTTCTGCCTACAGGCTATTTAATGAGTTTGTAAGGGTCAGCACAATCGATATTCATAAACTAAAATTATCATGTCATTATGTATATTGAGGCTTTTAGGGAGGTAAGAAGTGAGTACATAGTGAAGAACACCAAGACTAATTCTTACTGAGAACAAAAGATAAAAGGTGGTAACAGAGTAAAATGGAGCAACTTTGACCTTTATAATACAACAGTAGCACTCCAGATGACAATCTTTCTTCTTTCTTCTATTATAAGCTATCCCTTTGAACACATACAGTAACAATATTAGAATTTTGTTTGAATATCAAAATAATGTTTGGAGACATTTTGAAAACAATTGCAATTTCATGAGTTATTTCATATCCTTGCTCCGTTGTGGTTATGAGCCACTACATCAATTGATCAACCAATCAATTAAAATAACTCATAAGGAAGCTGAATGAATATCGGTAGTGATTCGGAAAAGTTATCTAAATTCCCTCTTTGGAAAGGCACAACCTTGTGGATAGGGGAGATGGATTTTCAGAGCTTCATTAATTATGAACTCACACATTTCTTTATTTATTTTGAACTCACACATTCAAAAGTTTTCACCAGCTCTATTTTCTAACTGCTAGGGAGACCGAATAAAACATAAAATAATTGTGTTTGTGTGTTTGGAAGTTGCAAGTAGGGAAGCAAACACCAAGTAAGAAAACTTTGCCATACTATCAGATGATAGTCAAGAGCCTGGGTTAGTGAGTAAGAACGACTTGGATTCAATCCTGGGCTGCGTGGATTTGGTCGAATGATTAACTCTCTCTGAGCCTCAGTTTCTTCAAATGAAGAAACAGGCGGTGATATCTCCATCCCTTTCATGGGGCTTCTGAGGATCACATGACTTAGTAGACATAAACTGCTCAAACGGGGAGATAAAACGTCCTCCCTAAACTTTGCTTATTGATGTGAATTCACTCTATATCAATGTCAAAAGCAATTAGTTAAGTGACCTACTTCTCTATATGTGCAGTACCAAGGGAGACCGAGTAGCTATTTTGTTGATTAAGTGAAGGCCCTTTTACTTGTTTGCCAGAACGGTAATAACATGGAGACGCTTTTTGAAAGAGTGGCCTGACTGAGCCTCCTGTGTTGACGCTCACTGATGGTTACCCCTACCAAGGAGTTTCAGCCCAAAGCCAATCAGGAAATCTAGGCCAGTGCAAAAGGCGATAGCTAGAACAATCTGGTTTTGCTGAGGTGATATACTTTTTGGAGAGAATATACATTTGAGGCTTAAGATCAAAATGACACAGTTGAAGCGTGTTCTTTGATTTCTGAGCCTCTGCTGCCATTTACTCCCTGCGTGCCCTCGACACCACGGCTGGAGGAACCCAAACCTCAAACACTACGGAGGACTCTTTAGATACTGAATTAAACTCCTATTCATTCTTTTACTTTTTTCCTTCTATGACTACCAATTAAATATTAAGATTGAAGCATATTTAAGTTTAGTGAGTTAGAGCCTACTCATTTAAAATACTTGTTATAACCTAGTTTTCTTCATTTCATTAATTTCTCATCTCTATTTTAATGTTACCTCTTAATTAGAATTCCCTTTCATATCCCCTAATAACATTTTTTTTGTGTGTAAAACACTGCCTCTTTTGTCTTTTAAGACTCCTAATATTTAGCAATTAAGTAAAGAACTTGTATACACTTTAAAGTCTATATAATTTGGACTAAGCCCCCATCCTTAGGATCATGGAATGGTGAAGGTCTTGACTTTTCTGGGTACAAAATCACTGGAGGAGATGAGACTTCTGTAAGTTATAAAATAGCACTCTGTATACTTTTATGATGCGACCATTCTTATACTTTATGCTTTTGTGGGTCCATGTATACCCGTAAAAATATTTTTCACAACATAGACATGTCTGTGGATAAAGTAGAAGAAAGTAGAGGTTTGATACAAAGTTTTTCTGAGACAGGAGGAAAAAAAGTCATGATTCAGCCACAAACAGATATTATCCTGGGTACAGTAAACAAATATAATAGCAAGTTACTTGCTTTTCACAGAGTTTTCAAGTCTCCTTATTATATGTTCAAGTCAACAGAAATTTCCACATTCATCTGCCCTGATTATGTTTTCTGCCTTGTACTGTTATTTCTTCCCTGTTATTCTTGTTCCTGTATTATCTGTCAGTCTCCCGTCAATTATTCCTCCCCCTGCCTTTCCTCCAGCATTTTTCATGCTGGAGGCAGAGCACAGCAGCCCAAAGCCTGAGTCAAAAAAGGCAGGAATTGGGGCCAGGCAGAAACCCTGCATGGACAAAGCCCAGTGCCCAGGCGAATGCCGCCTGAAAAATGAGGTCACACAAATTCAGGTTTTTCCATCCAGCCTCATCAAGATAACAAACTCTAATCATCACAGCCCTAACCATTCCATTCACGCAGCTTTCCTGAAAGGACAGAGGAGACATCTGACTGTCTATCCAGTAAAAATTGCAACCAAACCAGCCGTGGGCAAACTACGGCCCACAGGCCGGATCCAGCTCATTAGGCTGTTCTCTCCGGCCCGCGGAGCCGAAAGAGCAGAGGGTTCTCTTGCTCTCCCCTCCGCTCCTTCACCAGCAGCCCAAGATGAGAGTGCCAGCATGGTCAGGTTGCTTTTGTTCCGGCCTTCCGGTCCAGTGTAAGAACCCATTGTGGCCCTCGAGTCAAAAAGTTTGCCCACACCTGAACCAAACTAACCTCAGTGGCCTTTAGGGAGCTTGGAAATAGATGTCCAAGGGTAAAGTTATAACCCTTCAAATCCCCAGGCACTTAGCTTTCTGGCCAGAAATGGATATTGTCCCGAGCCATCAATATGTAAATTCCACTTTAAAAAATGAAGACATTAACCATCTTCACGGGCCCCAGATGTGGATAAAGAAGGAGATGGCTCCCTTTTACTTTTATGTACTTGTACTCAATCAGCAGGAATACATTCTTTCTGGAATTTCAACTCAACATGCAACCACCCGAGCTGTGGGGCGGCAGGGAGACCGCAGGCTCTGAAGCAGTCCACCACAAGGGTGGTTTGGAGTCTAACGCTCCACGGAAGGATGTTATACATTTAGTTTATTTTGATTCTCTCCATGAAGTAGATTATGTTCCACTTCGATGGCTGTAATAGGATTCTGCGTTCCACTCTCCTGTTGCCCAAGAAACATGATAAAAATGAAATGAGTCTATTGGCATGTGTTTTTGAGATGAAAATAAAAACTCTATGATTTAGTGTCCTTTCAACTTCTCTTCTTGGGAATCCTGGCTTTGCTATTGTAGTGGGAATTAACAATTTTCTGCATAATTAAAAGGGAATAAAGACAGAATGCGAACTAAGTCTTTGTCAACGTTCTTGTGGTTTTATTCATCTTCCGAAGGAGATGGCAAAATAATAAGCATACAGTTTTCCACAATGTGCTATTTTAGTGATCAGCACCCTGAGAACCACCTCATTTCCTGAAAAGACTCTGAGTAATGTTGTCTGCAGCACAGTTTTAATGCACAGCCATTGACTGTGCCAATTCCTTCCTGTTATTACTTCCCAACCCTCCCAGTATACCCTTGCTTTGCTTTGATCATGACTGGTGCCATGGTATTAGGATTGCTAGATCTCTGATCGAATTATCAGATTGTTAGATGGACGTACAAGGACTGATCAGGAAAACAAAGGAGACTGTATACAGCTAATTCCCCCTGTTACAGCTCACTATAGAAATGGCTGATTTTGTACAACATAATCCAGCATCAATTGTCAAATTAGTAATTCACACTCCCAATTTAAACAAATAAATGTAAGATTGTGGAAGCTGCACAGAAAGATATTTGGGTGAACAAAATTGACTAGCCACATCTTTCTTAAGACTCTTCCTCACTTTGTATGTGCACATGAACATACAAACCGGTTTTGGCCCAAATTACAAAGGCTATGCCCACTGGGGATGAAAAGAACATCACTGAAAACTTTCATTTCACTTTAGTCCAAAATTTTGCTGTTAAACCCTAAAATCCCACTTTGAAATTACTGCCAATATATCATTTGGGATTATTATTTACTCATGTTTCACACTACAAACACGCTAAAAAAACAAACAAATAAACAAACAAACAAAAAACCTGACAGCCCTATATTTTATGGCAAATAGAGATTGACTTCTTGAATCAAATGATATATTTGGGCCTCTTGACTACTGTTTTCTGCAATATTGAATCAGACAGGAAGTTAACCCAATTTTATTAAGATGGATGAAAACACCAGATGCACTCTTTTTGACATTGTTACTCATCATTTGCAACCACAGATACAAACAGAATTACCTTTAACTTTGTACCAACACCAGAACCACAATATTATTTTTAACACAAAAACTAACTTCTTATTTTTAATCTTTGTATTGCCCATGACTTCCCACAATGCCTAGAACACAGAGGGAAACCAATACATATTTCTTTTAAAAAATATATATTTTATTGATTTTACACAGAGAGGAATTGAGAGGGATAGATAGTTAGAAACGTCGATGAGAGAAACATCGACCAGCTGCCTCTTGCACACTCCCCACTGGGGATGTGCGCACAACCAAGGTACATGCCCTTGACCGGAATCGAACCCAGGACCTTTCAGTCCGCAGGCCGACGCTCTATCCACTGAGCCAAACCGGTTTTGGCCCAATACATATTTCTTGAAACAAACTTAGGTGAACTAAACATTTTGTGAGGGTTTCCACCCGAGGATAGCACTTTACATACAAATTAACTAATGAATTCATACATAATTCTTAATGAGAGCCACAAAGCTTATGAGGACAGCAAGCTTCAATAAGAAGGCTCCTGGTTTACTGGTGGAAAACAACAAAGCTGAAGTCCCTGGGAATTAGTTTAGGGATGTCTCATGTCACCAATTTTCATTTATAGTCCCCCACATCCGATTACAATGGAAGATACTGACTAGTCTTTTAGTGCAGTCTGAATGCAAAGGCAGGGTCCCCATGATGCTGTTATCAAAGTAATGTCTAGATCGAGTGACTTAGTCCTCCATAACCTCTCCTTTTCCTACCTAGTTAACACAAATGCAAGTGGCCATCTTTTCCCCAAAGTCAGTACAGGAAGTAGATCAAACAAAACAAAGACGATAACTGCTCCACCCACTATGTTTTATGAAAATTTCCAGTTCTGTCCAAGTGGATATATTTGTAATTCTATTCTCTTTAGGATGGATATAAATTTTATGAGAAACTTCTGGTAGGCTCTTTCAGGTTTAGCGATCTTGAATTAATTGCAAGGCATTTTCTTTTAACTTCGTACTTGGAGGCTATTTCCCTAGATATCACGACGGTTCTCGGCTGACTCACTTTGTATGTGCACATGAACAGATGCAGACATCAGTCTCCTAACCTTGCACTGTTTATGTCATAAAAGATTTTCTCTTACCTGTTTGGAAATTGACGGGATGTTGTGATGAGTTTGACTTCCATTTGCACTGTCCTCTGTATTATGTCCTCACCATAGCAAGCCGGGCTAATCATAAAGCGTTCTATGCTCGAGCGCTGAGACGAAGCCTCATTTAGTCACCTGGGGGTAACTGCCTGGTACTATTTCTAGAGACACTGCTGATCCCAGGTCTACTGTAGCAGCCTATGTGCTCCCAAGAGGTAGCCACGATGCTTGCTGTTTCAACAGTTTTCTAGAATTGAAATTCATGGGGATTTATTTTCATGGTAATTAGCAAAACTGTAAGATGAGAACTACATGGGCTGTAGACAAAGGTGTGTTTCATGAGGGATTTTTTTTCTTTCTGTCTTAAAAATGATATATTCACAAGGTATTTTATGATAAATATAAAGTTATAAAAGTTCCACTATTTCCTCCAAAATGTTCCTACTCTGTGTTAGGGATTTAATAGGTACTTCAAACCTCACCACAATTTATAAAGCAGAGATAGGATTCATCTTTTCACTGATGGGAAATGAAAGCATTTTAAGCAAAGCCCAAGGAATGAATCTGGGATTCAAATATAAGTTGTTTTGATGCCATAATTGATGATCCTCCCCACTACAGCATAGGCATGACATTATCCTCATATTAAAGAAGCAATATGCAAATTGACCCTCACACCCTCACAAGGTGGCCACTCCCACATTGTCACAAGATGGCCACTCCCACATTGTCACAAGATGGCCACTACAGGATGGCCGCCCCCATGTTGTCAATAGATCTGGCTGGCAGGGGAGGGAAGTTGGGGGCATAGGGCTGGCAGGGGAGCAGTTAGGTGTCAATCAGGTTGGCAGGGGAGCAGTCAGAGAGTGATTAGGCTGGTTGGCAGAAGCGAGTTAGGAGCAAACAGGCAGGTGAGCAGCTAGGAGCAAGCATTCCAGAATTGTGAGAGGGATATCCAACTGCCGATTTAGGTCCAATCCCTGTGGATTGGGCCTAAACCAGCAGTAGGACATCCTCTGATGGGCCCCAGATTGGCTGAAGGACACCTCTCCACCCCTCTCTACCCCCACTCTCCCTGTGCACATGCACTGGGCCTCTAGTGATTTAATAAAGAGGAATTGTAGATAAATGATTGCTGTAATTATTATAGTTAGTAAAGTATGTGGTCTGAAAAAATAGGAAGGAATGAAGGTAATTAAACATGATCTCTGTCTTTAAGGAGCTAATAGTCTGTTAGAATAAGAGTAGTGGAAATACTTCCCAGATTTCATGAACCATGGCCTCAAGATATATGTCATAACTGTAACAAAGCTGCAGTATAACTTAATCATTTATACATTACTAGTGTCCTGGTAAATTGATTTTTTTAAAGCAATGGAGTATTATCAAGAGTCTTAAAAATGTTCATGATCTTTGACCCAGTAATTTCCACCTGGAAATTTATCTTAATGAAACAATAACAATGAATTAAATGTAAAAGGATCTCAAGTCAAATTTATAGAAAAGATTCCTTTATTAACTTTTGGTCAAGAATATGTTTGTATATTTTCAGAAAACAGCTCCGAGACCATGTGGATTCCTGCAACAGAGAAGAATTGATAGGAGTACTCCAGCCATGAAGACAGAAGAGAAAACTCCAGAGATGGAAGATGTTGATGATGCCTTGCCATACTAGCAGTCAGCAGCTATGCGTCGCTGCAGGTTGCCCAAGACCAAACCAGAGAGGGTCGGACCTGCATTACCACCATTGTCCACTATCCAGGACTAAAATATAATTGTTGACATCTACACATAAGGAACTCTTTGAAATAGAAATGGGACTCAAAAGAACTGTTGGCTCAGAAAGAAACTCACTACAAACTGATTCAGTTGCCTCTCAGCATAACCATTATTGCTTGTCTCATTTTCAGTTCTTATAAGTGTATTTCCAGTAGGACATGATCTCACTCATCTAGGGGAAATGGTGAACAACATAGACTAATGAAGAACAGCATCGATCAGACTGTTGGACATCAGGAGGAAAGGTAGGGGAGGGTGGGGATAAGGGAGAGAGATCAGCCAAAGGACTTTTGTGTGCATGCATATGTGCCTAACCAGTGATCATGGACAACAGGGGGGTGGGGCATGTGTGGGGAGGGGTTTAGGATAGGAATGGGGGGGTGATGACAAATATGTGATACCTTAATCAAATAAATAAAAAAATAAATGAATAAATAAATGCATCTGGGGTGTATGATCTAGACTCTGCCTATTTTCCAACTTGTGTAAACCACTTTCCCATTACATTGCAGACACACTGTTCTCTTTTCTGTACTGTGCTGTAGAGCTTGATTGTGAAAACTCTGAGGACTTATAGAGTGAGATACAGTACTGAAGAGAGATAGGAACCAACTCACACACTAGGCAAATGATTAGGGCAGAAGAGGATGTGTTAAGGGTGAAAAATAAGGAGAAATTTAATCTATAAGGTTTTATATCAGTAATAATAATAATGATAATAATAATAATATTATTAAGTAAGTGAACACATGCTATGTTCCAGTCACTCTAAGTGCTTACCCTGAACACATTGACCTAATTAATCTTTGCAACAAACTCAGCGGGTAGATGCAATTATTATTCTCATCTGCTAAAGAGGAAACTGAGGATGAATAGAATTAATGACCTTCAAAAGATACATGTCTATTAAGTCATGAACATTCTCCATTTCTACACACACACACAGACTCACATGCACAAATGGGATTCATCAACATGCAGAAAATCATATCTGAACTAGTTTTAATGACAATTTTTAAAAAGAATTACTCTGGCATATAGAATCAGAATCTAATAAAACTATAACATCATCTTATCTAATAAAGAGGGAATTTGCAAATTGACCATCACACTGTCACAAAGATGGCGGTGCCCACAGAGGAGGTGGGATTTCCGTAACACAAGATGGCTGTACCCACAACAGAGGCCGAGTTCCCATAAAGAGCCTTAAGGAACAATCAGCAGGGACCTGAGGCTGCATGGGGCTGGGCTGGGGCAGGGGACCTGAGCCTGTGCCACTTGCCCGGTGGGACTTGATAGGGGACATCAGACCGCACCCCCATCCAGTTAAGCTTGATGGGGGACCTCAGGTTATGCCCCCCACCCAGCAGGGCTTGACAGGGGATCCTGAGGCTGCATCCTCCCTGCCCAGTGCTGAGCCAGGGGTCCTGAGGCTGTGTCCTCTGCCTGGCAGGGCTGGACAGGGGTGTGCCTGGCTAGGTCTGGGTCTCCAGTGATTTCAAGGCACACGTGGGGGGTGGGGACTTGACTCTGGGTCCCATGATGAGCCCTATACTCTGACAGGAGGAAGATTTTCATATACATTTTACTAATTTTAGTTCATCTCTGATATTTATATTATAGAAAAAGGGTAAATAGCAATATTAAAAAAAATTTCCTCTAAATAATTCCCTTTTATGTGCACAAATTTTGTGCACTGGTCCACTAGTAAAATATAAATATTTAGGTTATGATCCTGGATCTCACACTAATTATACCAGTTAGGCAATCACTTTAATCTCTTTATTAGCTTTAAATGGATAGAGTTAAATTTAAATGGTCTTAACGACCATTGTGATGGTTAATTTTATTTGTCGGTTTGATTGGGCCACAGATGCCCAGATATTTACTTGAACATTATTCTGTGTGTGTTTGTAAGGGTGCTTCTGGGTGAGGAAAACATTTGAATTGAATGAATAAAGCAGATTGCCCTGCTTAATGTGGATGGGCCTCATCCAATTTGATGAAGGTTTGAATGGAATAGACAGGCTGAGTAAGAGAGAATTTGCTCTCTTTGTTTATGTATTTGTCCATGCACTGAGACATTAGTCGTCTTCAGCTTTAGGACTTGAACTGGAATTTACACTATTGGCTCTTCCGGTTCTCAGGACTTTAGACTCACACTGGAACCACTGGTTCTTCTGGGTCTCCAGCTTTTAAAATAAGGCTTTTCCATGTATAATAACTGCATTGTGGGTACTTAGAAAGAGGCAGAGGACTTACTAGCCAGAGGCTGGGGCCACTATCTCCTGGTCTCTTGACATACCAAGATTTGTAAGCTTTCCCTTACACTGAGTGGCCAGATTACCATGCATTCAGAGATCATCATAATCTGGCCACTCAGTGTATATTTTCTCTATATATAGACAGGCAGTTTTTTCAAATATGCACTTCCTTCACCTACATTCTCCTTGTACTTGTAGAACATTTAAACAGATGGTGTGGTGGTGTAGAAGATTGAATTGTGCTTACCAAATCGAGAGAATATTTATCAGAAACATATATGAGTCAGTTTGTCTTTTGTTCACATTGATAAATGCAATACTTGTACAACCCAAACAACTGTCACCCTCTTTTAGTTCCCTTATCTGTTAGCTAAGAAAAACATATTAGATTACATGGAGTTCTCATTAAAATGAATAATTGTACTAAAAGAATGATTGAATTACTCATAAATACAAGCAACATTAGCTTAAAACAGCTGTCTTTACAAACACAATTTGTTAATACAACTTAATAAAGCGTAATATTTTCACAGATGTCCTTTCATGATTCATAAACTTCTGCTTCATTTACTCCATGTAGGCAATGGTGAGCAAATTATATTGAGAAGAGCTGTGTAGAAGTCATATTTTATGAGATTTTCATTGATATATAGTTATGGGAATTTGATATATGATATAAAGGTTAGAATGGCTTTTTATATTAATGGCAATGATGGGGCAATAATTTCTAATTACTTCCAAGGTACTGTTATACTTTTTGCAAATATCTGATATTTAATAATTTAGAAACAAGGAATATTAAAGTAATGGGATATTACAGTTTATGTTTTCCTATCTCTCAATTTAAACATGATTTGCCAAACTCAGCGCAAGATAGCTTCTCATCTGAGGTCACAGAGCTACTGAGATACCTGTGGTAAGACCCAGGTTTTTAGATTTCCATTTCAGGAATCATTTCTCTTTGTTTGTAACTTTTATAATTAGTCTCTATATTTTGAAATACAGCCTTTCAATATGTGATTCTGTGAGATCATAATTTAGTACTGCAACTGCTTTCAGCACAAAATATAATTTCTTCCATTATGGTATCTTAGAAATTCCTTATTTAAAAAACCCCAAAATCATTAGGCCTGGAATTGAAATATGAATGTAACTTTTATTTTTAAAATTTTTTATTGTTTTTAATAAATCTTAATTGTTCAGAATATTACAGATGTTCCTCCCCCCCGCCCCCCCCCCCCCCCCGCTTAGCTCCCTTCCACCTGATTCCCAACCCCACCCCACACCATTACGCCCACCACTGTTTTCATCCATAGGTGTAAGATTTTTGCCCAATCTCTTCCTGCACCCCTCAGACACTTTCCCCCCTGTGAATTGTTAGCCCAATCCCTTGGTGTTGATGAACTCCTTTAACTTTTTCTTTTCTGTGAAGCTCTTTATCTGACCTTCAATTCTGAATGATAGCTTTGCTGGATAGAGTAATCTTGGTTATAGGTTCTTGTTGTTCATCATTTTGAATATTTCCCACCACTCCCTTCTGGCCTGCATATTTTCTGTTGAGAAATCAGCTGACAGTCGCATGAGTACTCCCTTGTAGGTAACTAGTTGTTTTTCTCTTCTTGCTTATAAGATTTTCTCTTTGTCTTTTGCTCTTGTCTTTACTGGGAAGATTTCACTGGACCAATGGATTGGAACTTTCTATCCAGATTCTGTGGACTCTGATGTGGAATTCTGAGGTGATGCTAAGAAGACAATAATGTCCATGAATAAACAAATCGAGTCATGTAGAAGTAAAATCAGGAAAAGATAATGTCTGAAAAAAGAGTGATTTTCTATTATTCTCAAACACCTATCAGAAGGCAGAGAGAGCAGTTTATTCTTTCTATGTGCAAGTAGGTCATTTCTACATATTCAATAAGGAAACATTATAGCACTGACAACCCTTTTAGAGAGCTATCTATCAGTTATTTTCCTGGCTGCTGCCAAATTGCATGCATGTGTGTACACACTTATGTGCATGCCAGGAACTAGGTAAGAGGCGTGTAGGGTGTAAATTAGAAGGAGGCACTCTCTCAAGGTTGAGTGAAAATTAAATATTTTGCATTTGGGGGTTTAGAAATGGGATTGGAAATGCCATTAAAATGTATGACCCTGAGAGTGAATGCCTCCTACATTTTGTGCCCTAGGTATCTTTCTTGCCTCCCTCTAGTCTCAACTGTGCGTACACACATGTGTGTATGTGTGTGTGTGTGGGGGGGGTGGGAGTTGGACATTCACATCTATGGGTATTTAATTCTTGTTATGCTCTTTATATTAGGTTGGTTAGGGCTATTTGTTTTAGCATTTGAAGACCCCTGATCTAGCCACTTAATATACCAACATTTGAGAGCAATATTTACATGGATATCCATATGGCTCTTCACAATTGCAGAAAGTTTGCCCAAAGCCACACAGGAAGTTAACAACAGAAATGGGATTAGAACCAGTCTGCTTCTTGGTACCCTGCTCCCACAATACCACCCACTGCCTACACACCCAAGGACAGACTGTTGATAGCCTTGATGAATGTGTGAACAAGCTGGAACCTCAGGCCTTTGCACTAGTGTTTTTAAAAGCTGAACTTTCAAATGAAAGTTCACTGTTTTGTTTTTCAGTCATTGTGAATAATTTTAAAAAGTATAAAGAAAAAAATATGAAGATTATTCACATTTTCATTAAAAGGTGACCAACAATATTTTATGTATCTCTCTCCAGGTTTATTTTTAACATACAAACCAAATTGTTATATGTTCTTCTTCTCATATTTTAGAATAGGTTTATAACTCTTTATAATATTATCCTTTTGTTTTCAATTAATGTATAATCCCATTTTCTCTGTTAAAATATGAGTTTGCCTTATCATAATATAAATATTTTAAATTTAATTAATACTTATCAGTGGAAATTTATGTTGTTTCCATTTTATCCTATAGCATTCTTTGTGTCACTTTCTTAGCATTTATAGAATTAGAATTATTGGGTCCAAATCCATGATTTTTTAAAGTACTTTTGATAATTTTGTCAAATTGCCCTCCAGGGAGGTTCTAAAATGTATTTCCACCCTGGTGTTGTGGAGCTGGCTGACTTTTCGTGGAATGAATGCTTTTCTGTTTGAGATACATTTCTACTGCTGCCCTGTGTCATTGGTTACCTTTATTTCTAGAGCCATAAGACACTAAAATCAATTATAAATAAATTCATTTATTTTTTTTTCAAATTTTATTGTCCATATAGTAAGCTTTAAAGATGATAGAGAGAAACATGATTTAGTCTTTACCCTAAGAGATCTAAATTTGGCAAACAACATTAAATAATCTGAGGCACCAACTTTAATTCTCACAACAAACCAAGAAGGGTGGATACCTTTATTGTTCCCATTGTACAGATGAGGAAACTGAGATTCAATACTTCAATATCACATAACTAGTGGCTGAGTTGAGATTTAAATTCTGGTGGTTTAACTCCAGAACCTATGCTATTAACCACTATGTTACAATGTCTAAAATCCTATCTAATAAAGAGGGACTATGCTAATTGACCCTTAAGCCATTGCAAAGATGGTGGTGCCCACAGCCAAGGAGGAGGGAATATGTTAATTGACTACCCCACCCCAAAAGATGGCAGTACTCAGTCCCCTCAGCCCTCCTGGGGCAGCAGGCATGCATGCAGTAAGGCCTCCAGGGTCCCTCAGTCTCTTCAGCTCCCCAGCAGCCCAGGGCCAGCCAGAGGTGCAGGCAAGCCTTGGATGGCAGATGCCCAGGGCCACCCAGAGCTACCAGAGGTCCAGGTAACAGAACCAGCTTAGGTGTGCACTGCCTGCAGGGGCCACAGCAGAGGTGTGATGGGAAGTCGCCTTCCCTTGATTGCTGGGTCACCTCCCACCCCTGAGGGATCCCGGATTGTGAGAGGGGAGGCCTGGCTGAGATATGCCCCCTCCAGTGCATGAATTTTCATGCACTGGGCTTCTAATATATACATAAATCTCTATAAAATTTGAAAAATATATGTGGTAAGGTTGTATTTGCAGATCTTGGTCAGAAATAGAAAGTGGAATGTAATTATACTGAAGTAAAAAATTCTTTACCTGGTAAAGGACAGACCCTGACTGCTTGCTGATGTGGCCCATCCCCTAGCCCAGTGTAGGCACTGAACCTGTGGCTCTGGCCTCCTCTGGCTTCCACAGATTTGCTAGATTTCATACCCCACGGCATGAGTGGACCACCAATTACTAATATGACTTCATGAGGGACAAGGGAGAACTGGGGAACTGTGTCCACTCATTTGCCTCCTAACCTATGTGTATCCTGGCACTGCTTGACTGCCTGCTTGGGAATCATCGGAGAAGATAGCCACCTTGAAATGAGACGGAGTCATTGGTCTTTTCCGGCTTCGAATCTGGAGTAGGAGTTTGGTTTGTCTCTGTTCACCGTTCCTGACAAAGGACAATTAATTATATTTAAATTACTATAATAGTTCAAAAGAGAGGTAAGGTGATCAGAGATGATTTCACTCCACCTCCATTGGGAAGGGCCTTGATGGACAGAACTTCAGTTTGGAAAGGTTTGGAGAGAACACTGCAGGAACAATAACAGGAGGCACGGCACATAGAAAGAGGTGTGTGTGTGTGTGTGTGTGTGTGTGTGTGTGTGTGTGTATAAGATTGTGTGTGTGTGTGTGTTTGTGTGTGTTTTGCGGGTGTGTGTATGTTAAAAAGTCCAGTTTGGCCAAAAGTACTGACATATATATGGGAAGATAGTGATAGAAAAGGATGAACAAGCAATTCAAGGTACGTGCATTTATTTACCCAGAGCCTCAATTGCCAGGCTATGGAGTTTGATTTTGATTCCAGTGGTTGGGAAACCATTGAAAGTTGAGCTATATACCACAGCAGTAAAAGTCCTCTGTAAATGAATCTCAAAATTCCTTTATAAGTTCTCAGCACACAGCTTCCCTACCAGCACACCTATACATTCTCTGATATCTAAACACACCATACTACTATTTGGTGATTCTCCAGCATGCCATGTCATTTTATACCCCCTTGTCTTTCCCTTGCTTATTATGTTCTGAATTGTCCTGTAGCCCCCAACTCCTCTATTAAATCTTATTTATGCTTAAATTCTAGCCTCAGGACTACTTCCATGGTATCCTTAACCCAAATCAGGAACTGCCCTTTTCCTCTCCTACAGCTGATTTGCTTCTGCCTTGCTTGGTATATGTCTGTGGAGCTATTATTGGGAGACTGACAATAGCATTTCCCAAGTCCCTTTTTTCTTTCTTGCTGAGTCCCACACAGGGGTTGGGAAAACTAAGTTCTCATTTCTGCAGCCTTCCTTACAGGCAAGTGTGGTCACATGGTACAATTCTGACATGTATGCAGGGCATATAGAAGGAAGCGTATGCTTCCTTATAGAAGATACAGACAGCAGAGAGCAGGCCTCTGCCCCTTTCTTGTGAGAAACGCTCACCTGAAATAACAGACTCAGAGACAGAAGAATGGCGACAGTGAGACTTTTAATGTGGTCTTGTAAAAGCGAGTGTCCGGTTGAACAGGCATAAAAGGAGCAGTGATCACAGGCTATTGTTCTTAGATTGCAAGAATCCCTCCCCTGGTCCGTCCTAGGCTGAGTACTGTGTGGTTAACAGTTTTCCTCATACGTTGCCTAGGTCTTATTTTTCTCCTATTGGGTTATGTAATAAAATGGGTTGAGGCCTTTGATAGTTGTCTTTACCTCCTTTTGTCTAGTTGTGGTGGGTGGATCTTCCTGGAAAACGTGCTATTGGTCCTGTACGCAGTTCTTGGTCTCTATACCCTCTCCCCCTGCTCCCTACATCCTGTGCGCCCTGGGGAAATCCAGTAACCAACTGGCAACATGCTGCCAGCTTTCTCTAAAACTTGACTGTGCTGAAGGCAGATCACAGAGGCCCCTTCCTACGTTTCTCACTTCTGCTTTGAACACTGACACGATGCTCAGAGATGTGGCAGCTGCTTTGTAGTCATGAGGTGAGAAGTACAGAGCTAGAAGGCACAAGCCAAGGATGGCATAGCCAAGAGATGAAACGCTGTTGAAATACTGCATCTGACTGAGATTGCTTAGTTACACACTTCTTACACGTGAGAAGTGAAAATTATTTATTGCAGGAGCCTCTGTTAATCGAATTTTCTGTTTCTTGCTGATGAAGGCATTCATGATGGATACAGTTTACTTGCTTATCTTTACCAGCAGATTACACATGTTTGGCTCAACATATTTTAAATTTTTGGATGGAATATTTTAAATATCTTCATCTTTCTATATACTTTTCTGTTGCCTGAACTTTAATAAATTCTGAATTGACTGAGTATGGTTTCATCCATCAATGTGATCAGCTAAGAGGGAGAAACAAAATGTGAGCACCTCTTGGCGCTGTATTTTCTTTAAGGATATTTTATGAAATCCATTTTTAGGTTTTAACATTTTGCCTTGTTATATTATCTAATCTGGACAAACCCGAATGCAATGGTAGTGAGCCAATTTCCACGTTACTTGGATGAACTTTGGAAGGGAAGGCATATTGGTCATTTGTTTTTATAAGGTATCACACAAGGAAGAGATAAACAACAGCCAGCAGTCAGGCAAACACAGCTGGACTTTTCATCATGTTTCACTATCACTTCTTATTTGGACTGTTCCCCTGTAAACACAGCCAGGTAAGCATCTGCTTAAAGATCCACCTTGATGTTAATTGCAGTAGTTCTACCCCAATAAAAACTTCATCTAAAATTAGCCGAAACCGTTTGGCTCAGTGGATAGAGCGTCAGCCTGGGACTGAAAGATCCTGGGTTCAATTTCGGTCAAGGGCATGTACCTTGGTTGTGGGCACTTCCCCAGTAGGGGGGGTGCAGGAGGCAGCTGATCAATGTTTCTCTCTCATCAATGTTTCTGACTCTCATCTCTCTCCCTTCCTCTCTATAAAAAAATCAATAAAATATATTTTAAAAAACCCTTCATCTAAAATTAGTAAGTAGTTGCTATGGTTGAATGGGAGGATTCAAAGCACTTATAGTACCTGGAATTTATTTTGTAGAGGTCAGTTGTGAAATATCAAATGGTGGAACTGTCCAATATGTTTTCTAACTTTGAGTAGTAGCATTAAAAATATCTAGTCTTGCCAGGCCAGTGTTGCTCAGTGCTCGAGTATCATCCCAGGGACCAAAAGGTCACCTCAGTTCCTGTTCAGAGCACATGCCTCAGTTGTGGGCTTGATCCCCAGTGGGGGGCATGTAAGAGGCAGCTAGCTGATCAATGTTTCTCATTGAAGTTTCTATCTCTCCCTTTCCCTTCCTCTCTCTCAAAAATCAATAAAACATTTAAAAATATATACAGTCTTTAAGAATGTAGATATAATATTATTTCCATAGAAGTTTTCCCCTTTATTTTATTATTTATAAAAATATATATGTTATTGATATTTTAGAGAGAGGTAGAGAGAGAGAGAGAGAACCAGAAACGTCAATGAGAGAGAAACATTGAAAAGCTGCCTCCTGCGCACCCCCTGGCATGGATGTGCCTGCAACCAAGGTACATGCCCTTGACCAGAATCAAACCCAGGACCTTCCAGTCCGCAGACCAATGCTCTACCACTTAGCCAAACCGGCTTCGGCTCCCCTTTATTTTCTAAGTATATGCAAAAATCAATGGTATAAGTTTAATATGCATTAAATCGCCTTAGAATAACTATCTAATTTTTTTAAACAATTGCTTAAGTATAGGTTTCAAAGCACCACTTGCTTGAATATTGAATTAATGCAATGCTGCTGCTCTTATATGTAGTAAGTATGAAATTTATACCAAAAACTAATGTTGCCTGGAAAGGCTTACTGAGAAAGCATGTCTCTGATAAATGTGTTTGGAATTTAAGTGGTTTCTCAACTAGAATGAGAATGCCATGGGGAGAATGTATCTAGATTTTAAATGATAATGAATCCCTCAGTGCCATGCATATTTCTCTTTGCTTAACAAACAGCATATTCATGTGTCTGTCTTTCACAGGAAGACAAAAGCTCTCTGAACCAATTAGCTTTAAGACCTCACAGGTAAAAAAATCAAACCTAATTGAAATGCATGAAGGCAATTCCATGACTGCTTATCTTGTCAGCATTAACCAGTATCTACCTGATTATTCTTCTAAAGGACGATGCATATTCGTGAATATGCAATGAAGCATCTAACAAAATAGCAGTGTATCCTTGGGCATCACTGTGATTTGTCAGTGACAGTGAGGACAGGAAGAAGATTCACTGTAGTAACAGTTCATATCAATAAAAATACAGGAAGAAAATGCTATCTTTCGCATAGATGTTAGATGTTTACATCTGACAGACCCAAAGACTGTTTCTGAGCCAATACAATATTGACAAAAGGAGGCTCTTCTGAAATAATACTTCCATGAGGCATTATTATGAATATCTGGGTGCCTACAAACTATGATATACCCATCTTCATTTGGTTTGGATTTCATGTCAGAAGTGCAATAACCGTGTTCCAAAATGTGAAATTGTTCAGGTAGCTTTAGGGGAAATGAATATAGAGATTATATGCATAGTCTGGAAGATTAAGTTAAAATATTCATTTTCTAATAAACTTCTGTGTATTTGGGGGGAGAAAAAACCCCTGCCTATAAAATGCTCAAAAATAAATGCTATAGCTGTTAAATAAATGCTCTCAATCAAACAATACTGTTAGGTAGAGGGTGGCTTTCATGCAAAACACAGCAGAAATCTTAGCCTGTCAACCTGGGCAATTCTGGTCTCCAAGTCACTTTCACTGCATATTTCCAGATAATTTAAACAAATGTAGCTTGTACTGGATATTTATAGTTATTAAGAGTAATAAAAGCATTTATTGCACCCTTTGCATACACTAGTTCACTGACTTTCCCCCACCTATATGCAGCAGGTTCCATTAACATGTGTACTCTGCCAATGCGGAAATAACAGAAGAAGAGCAGAGAGGTCAAAGACTTGTCCAAGGTCAAATAGCTATAATCAGTGAACATAAGACTCAACTCTACTGGTAGAGCATTAGCCATTACATTGTCCTGAGAAGGAAAGACTTTGCCCAATTCAAAAGCTGCAAATGAAGTAACATTTTAATGGTTTCATTTGGCATTTACTAATATTTACATCAAGAATTTCTTGTTTTCAAGACATTACTTCATTTTAGCATTTCAGCTTACTTTACTTTATTGGAGAACCTTTAAGATGCATTGTTCAATTGGTAGGGATTGTCAAAAAGATCTCTTTGTCTTTCTGCTATGTTTAAAGACAGTTTAAAATTCTGCTTTTTCTCTTCACCAGTTGACCTTCTTGACACCTTTCTTCTTTTCTTCTTTCCAATTAGGGGAGCCACAAAATCCCAGAGGTGTCAAAAGAGGAGCTCACAGTACTGTAAGATGTTGTCCCAAGTGTCAATATAATTACACAAGAGACTGGGCATAGAGCGGGTGAAAGAAACATTTCAGTAATGCATAAAGCATTACCATGGGCACCCACATGACCCTCCAAAAGGCAAGCATCACAGTACATCAATGTACGTTTTCCAGAAAACGAAAGCTTTCATGAAACATTAACACTGACTTACTACTCCAGGTGGACTCCTTATAAAAGTGAGTGACTCTCTAAAGTGCTTTACAAAAAGGGAGAAAGAAAAATCTATAGGCGGACTGCATTTAATCCACCAAAGAATAGGCTTATTTTGCTGCTGCGTGATCACCCCTAATAATATTGCAACACTTTTATAAAGGTGGATATGATTTCCCTAACCCACATCTCCCATTGGACAAAGTGCAATAACAATTAAATATTTTTTAAAATATATTTTATTGATTTTTTACAGAGAGGAAGAGAGAGGGACAGAGAGCCAGAAACATTGATGAGAGAGAAACATCCACCAGCTGCCTCCTGCACAACCCCCACTGGGGATGTGCCCGCAGCCAATGTACATGCCCTTGACCAGAATCAAACCTGGGATATTTTGGTCTGCAGACGGATGCTCTATCCATTGAGCCAAACCGGTTTCAGCAACAATTAACTATTAATGACAAGAAGAAAATAAGCTTTCTTTCTCCTTGGCAATCTGTCACAATGAACTCAGATAGTAGCTTGAGAATCAATTCAGTGTGTTTTCTGTCAGAAGGACATTAACTTAGGGGTAAGAGAAGCATGCCCTTTAGAAAAGTGCTCTTCTTATATATAAAACTAAATGGGTTTTGCTTATTATTGCTGACGTGCTTCCATTTTCATAAATCATGGACAGATTTAAAATTTAACTGAATAGAGGCAGCAATAAGAAAATTACATCCTCTCCTTTCTGGTTCTTTCAAATCAACCTCTAGTTTAATTACTTGATTATTTAGACCATCTTTTTTTATCTGAAAAATCAATGCTTGGGTAGCAAATTAATTTTAAGTTTTAGCATCTGGGAGAAAGAATTTCAGTACACTTTTTTAAAGATTATTTGTTGCACTTCGGGTTGTCTCAGAATCATGATTGAGAACCATTGCTTTTGCCAACACTTCTTTTGCCATGATATGTGATGCCCTAACTGTTTAATATATGCAACAGGAACCAAGCTTTTTATCTTTTTGCCTAAGCACACAGACCCATCATCCTGTTCATGGCATTGACTAATGAGCTGCCATTTCTTTGACTTACTTTCCTTCCGCAATGTTGATATTTAATATACAAACCCCCACGCCCCCCTTAGGATTAAATGAAAACTAAACCCTCTTGACAAAGCCTTCTAGGGGACAAAGATAATTTTACTATTGACCCATCACAAGTCCTTTGGGAAACCTTTTGAAAACTCTGCTTGTCTCAAGGCAGACATTTTACTTTCTTGTCAAAATAGAACTTATTAGATATCTTTCTGTCAAAATTCATCTCCTTTCTCCTTTGAACGTAACTCATCAAAGTTTTAAATCCCATGGATATTTTGATTCTTCAAATTTTAGAAGTAAAAAATTACAATTTCAGGCATCATGGAGTAAATGGGACTGATTCACCCTCCCTCTTGACACAAATAAAACACCAGACAAATTATATGAAACAATGGCTTGCTGACATTGGACAGGAGGTAGCACAGGACAGTGGTCCTTGAGAGAAGGAATCCAGTAAGGAGAGGCTCGCCAGCATCTCAGCTTGCTGACTGGGGAGAAGAGAACCTGAATGGAGTCCAGAGGAATCTCTGAGCTTACTAGTAGAATTCAGAAAGGCTAGGGAGGTTAGACTTTGAGGATGGTGGCGGGGGACACAAACATTTACCTTCCCCTTCCCACGTGTTGGCCAGACCTTACTTTTGAAGCCAGTGCTTTCCAATCAAGAATGTATCTGGTCAGTGGCAATTTGACATAAAATATGCCCACATGAATAGCCATCATCCCCATCCCCCTATCAAGTGGTTAGTAGGGTAAGGTGGTGTTTTTTTCTTGTTAAGTACTTCCAATTTATTTTGGACTTATTAAGTTCCCGATTCAGACTAAGATTCTACTGCTTGAAGCTCAGCAATTGCCAACAATGAGGTCTACAACGTGTATGTGGCAACCCATGCTAGGTCTGAACAGTGGGGTGACAGGCTCTAGGAGTGTAGAAAGAAGTCTCAGTTTTGCCTTTTTGCCTCACAGTGCTGGAGTGGTGCCCTCAAGACATAAAAACAACAGTGGGCCAGATTTGGCCTACAGGTTATAGCTTGATGATCTCTGCCTTAGATTAACCACTCTGGTCCCACCTAATAAAGTCTTGAAGGAATCGACAAAGCCTTGAACACAAGTCTCTAGAGAAACAAACTGTTTGTAAGTTAATTACTTGGGAATTTAACAAAGAAACTCAATATTTAAGGAATACAAAAATACCCAGCACCCACACAGTTACAGTTCCCAAAGTCCAAAACCAATAAAAAAAAAACTTCCAGATGTAGAGGGCTGCCTGAGAAGTGACCTGGATATTTAAATTGTCAGCTGAGCCTGAGGTACTAGCAGAGTACCTTTGTCTAAGTGTCAGCAGGGAAGGGTCTAGATATGTAAATCCAGTAATGCTAGAGCCTAGTTAAGAATGCAAATAAGCTACTTTGACTCTACAAATAAACCTGCGTGGCTTGGGGACTCGCCCTTGCTGCCTCTCCATCAATGAAATGGAGCCCACCTAGCACCCAGCTTGATGAATTAATTCTGCCTCCATGTCGCTTTTTCTTTATATAATTTCTTAATCCCAAGATCCTAGACTCAGGAACCTGTCATTTTCCATGATGGACATGGAAGACAGAGAAACAGCCCCCCCACATCCAGGCATACAATGAAGCAAAAAATGTAACCCATATTGCAGAAATTTTTTCTTAAGAAACAGACCCAGAAATGACAGATATAGGCTTAATATACGAAGGAATTAAAGGAATTACAATGATATTACAAATGCTCAATAAGATAAAGTATGAGCATTCTCAGAAGAGATAGTTAAGATATGAAAAAGACCTGCCTCCCTACTAGAGATAACATTATATTATCTAGGATAGAAAATACAGTGGATGGGTTTGACAGCAGATTAGATCAGACAGAAGAGTAGATTAGAGCATTTAAAGACATAGCATTAGAAATTATCTAAGATAAAACACACGGGGGGGGGGGGGATAGGAAAACAATGAACAGAGCCTCAGTTATTTGTGAGACAATGTCAATGGACTACTATATATATGCTAGAGGCCCAGTGCATGAAATTTGTGTACTCGAGGGGGAGGGGTGGTCCCTCAGCCCGCCTGTGCCCTCTCCCACTCTGGGAGGCCTTGTGGGATTTTCAACTGACAGTTTAGGTCTGCTGGAGGGGTGGGAGAAGTGGCGGAAAGGAAGAGCAAGCCTAAACCATCAGTTGGATCTTTAGCACTGCCACGGAGGCAGAAGAGGCTCCTGCACCATGGCTGCACTGGGCAGTTGTGAGCCCAGCTTCTGGCTAGTTAGCACTCTCCTTGTGGGATTGGGCCAAAACTGGCTCTCTGACATCCAACAAGGAGTCCCAGGTTGCGAGAGGGTGCAGGTCAGGCCTAGGGACCCCACCAGTGCATGATCAAGGCCAGGGAGAGATGTGGGAGGTTGGCCAGCCAGGAAGAGATTGCAGGAGTGCTCCATGGCATGTCCAGACCCTCTCACTCAGCCCAGATTGGTGGCACCCCCAGCAGCAAGCTAACCTACTGGTCAGAGTGTCTTCCCCCTGGTAGTCAGTGCATGTCATAATGACTAGTAGATCAGTCAACTGCTCCCTGGTGGTCAGTGTATGTCATAGTGAGGGTTGAGCCATCTTAACATATCATTAGCTTGTTACACTTTGATTGGTTGAATGGCCAACCAATTGACCAGACACTTAGCATATTAGGCTTTTATTATATAGGATGTAATTGGATTCCCTGGAGTGTGTGTGGGGAAGGGGGGAGGGGAGCAGGCAGAAAAAATATTTAAATAAATAATATATGAAATGTTGGCAATTTAATGAAAATCATAACCACATATGTAGGAAATTCAATATATCTAATGTAGGAGAAATGTGAACAAAGCCATAATACAGCATCCCATGGACAAAACTGTTTAAAAAATGTCAGAAGTTAGACTGTAATCATTAAGTTTCTATTAACATAGAGTTTGAGGGAAGCACAAATATATGAAACTATATGTAATGTAGTGAAGATTTAGAATCATGAAAACTGAGACTTCTAAGAGCATACATAACTTTTTGCAGTTTATATGTAATAAGAAATTCAGGTGGTTAGTCATAACCAAAATTACTTGTACTGAATTTGGGAAAAAGGTATAGATTCTCATTCACTTATTAATCCACTAACATTCAATCAACAAACAGTTGAGCTCTGGTTTCTGCAAAAGCACATTAGGACACATAAGAATGCACAACACTGCCCTAACCAGTTTAGCGCAGAGGATAGAGTGTCGGCCTAAGTACTCAAGGGTTCCAGGTTTGATTCTGGTCAAGGGCATGTACATTGGTTTCAGGCATATCCCTAGTAGAGGGTGTGCAAGAGACAGCTGATTGATGTTTCTCTCTCATCGATGTTTCTAACTCTCTATCTCTCTCCCTTTCTCTCTGTAAAAATGTCAATAAAATATATTAAAAAATAAAAATAAATAAAAAGAATGAACACTAGCCCTGCCCTCCAAGATCTAATAATTTATTTACCTTATGAGTGTTATTGCTGAAAGAGTTTTGCAATTGTTTGACAGATACATATGTAGGTTTTAGCTGTGCCTTGTTATTTCCTTATCCCATGAAATTACAGCTAATTTAGAATAAATGCTCTTTCCAGAGTTTTCTATACCTTCTCAATGTGGGACATCATTTTCTAGGAGCAGGTGGTGGGTGGTAATACTTGTGGTAAAAATAGTTTTCTGTTCAGTCACCTCTTTGATTCATCATTCCTCATCGCTAACACAAATGTTTCTTAAAGCTTCTTATCTAAAATTTATGACAGGTAAAAATGTAACAGTCATGCAATGGTGCACAAATATTTACAAACAAATATTAAATGAAGGAGCACACCTCAGGAAAAATGACCTTTGTGTAGGGGTACATGAAAATGAATAAGCATGTCTCAAAGAAAATGACCTTTGAACACGTCTCTGTATAGTATAAAAGTAGTCATCACCATAAATCAATATCCTGAAACAGATAACAAAGCAGAAAGTAGTTCATACTTGAAGTACTGAAAATCATGGGACAAGAACCTCAAGTATATAAGATGATCCAATGAAGTCAAGACAAAAATTGTTAGAATTTATCTTTATTTTTACATCCTTCTTTAGTATATTTCTGGGAGAGGGGTTAGTTTTATAATGTATATAACATATGAGTACACTAGTTGAAGTTGATATTTGTTATTTAAGTAAGCTAGCATATACTAGTACACATTAGGGAATGTTATAAAATTTTACACTTACGGTTGTGTGACCAAAAAACATTTGGAGAGCACAGACAAAAATAAGTTATTTTAAAATGTCATTATAAACAGAACCCATTTTTCATAGAAACTTATGTAAACCACCCAAATTAAAAGGTAAGTGTAACATTTATCTTTTAAAAATTTAAATAAAAACTATTTTTGACATAAAGACTGTTTTTTTCAATTTCAAAGTTATAATATCTGAATTTTACAAAATCAATCAAGCAATTCATGATGCATGTTTGATTTGAAATGAATAATGACAGAAAGTTTTCCCTACCTGGTGAAAGAAATAGACTCACAAGTCCATGAAGCACAGAGAACCCCAAACAAGAGGAATCCAAAGAGGATTCCACACCAAGACACATCATAATTAAAATGCCAAGAGCAAAAGACAAAGAGAGAATCTTGAAAGCAGCAAGAGGAAACTGTTACAAGTTACCTATAAGGTAAGTACCCATAAGGCTGTCAGCTGATTTCTCAACAGAAACTATGCAGGCCAGAAGGGAGTGGCAAGAAATATTCGAAGTGATGAACAGCAAGAACCTATAACCAAGATTACCCAGCAAAGCTATCATTCAGAACTGAAGGTCAGATAAAGAGCTTTACAGACAAGAAAAAGCTAATGGAGTTCTTCACCACCAAACCAGGATTGTATAAAATGCTGAAGGGTATTCTTGAAGAAGAAGAAGAAGAAGAAGAAGAAGAAGAAGAAGAAGAAGAAGAAGAAGAAGAAGAAAAAGAAGAAGAAGAAGAAGAAGAAGAAGAAGAAGAAGAAGAAGAAGAAGGTAAAGATAAAAATTATGAACAAAATAACGAATACATACATACCAACAAGTGAATCTAAAAATCAAGTAAATAAAAATCTGATGAACAAAATGGACTTATGAATATAATGGAATCAGGGAGATGGAAAGGGAATGGACTGACAATTCTCAGGGGGAAGATGGTGTGAGAGGTGCAGGAAGAGATTGGATAAAAATCTTAACACCTATGGATGAAGACAGTGGTGGGGTGGGAATTCAGGTGGAGGGGAGCTATGGGGGGAAAAAAGAGGAACATTTGTAATATTCTGAACTATAAAGATTTATTTAATAAAAAATAAAAACTAGAAAGAAATCTAAAAAAAGAGAGAAAATAATAATAATGAAAATACCCTACTGATCTATATTCTAAAATAAATCATGGCAAATTAAAGAACAATTTTAGATAATTTGTGCTTTTCCTACTTTTGAATGAGAGGGATTTTAGGGGCCTTGTTTAAGCTTATAATTCAACAAACATATTGAGTAAGATAGCTCTGTAGTGAATACACAAGTGAGGAAACATGAATCCTGATTTCAAGGAGCTCACAATCTTCTACAGAAAAATAAAAAGAATAAAAGAAAAAAACTAGGCATTGGCCAAATTATCTTAAAATATTATGTTCCTCTCATCAATGTTTCTAATCTCTATCCTTCTCCTTTACTCTCTGTAAAAAAATCAATAAAAAATATTTTTTTAAAGAAGAGAAGTCCCCCAATTATGACCATTTGACTTTGTGAAATGTAAACGAAGTGCATCCATTTTTTTGAAAATTTAATCTAAAAACGAAAAAGAATAAAAGTGTGTATATATAGTTGGAGTAAACAGCAGCTTGAAATAGCATAAGGAAAACAAAACAGCTCTTATGCAAGCGAACTGGCTGCACGCAGGACGTAGGGAGGGGCCAGTACATGTATTCAAAATCATCAACAATGCTTGACAGCTGCATTTTAAGTCATAATGAGTGCCCTGCTCAGATATCACCAATAGCCACCACTCTGGTCTGTTGGTTTGGTGCACAGAGGTGCTCAATGGGCCAAGAAAATGACTGCAGACAAAGACTCTTTCATCGAACAAACTGTAGGCAGGCTCCTCTGAGTCCTGTTTACTAATAGACCTTGTCCATGCTAGGTCCTCAGCTGCCAAGTACAGTTTGAGCAAGACTCTTAAATCAGTTTAGAGAGAATCCTCACCCTTGATATGTGATCACCCTAGATATGTGACCAATGATCTCATCTTCCACCTTTGATATATTAGTCCTTGGCCTGCCTTCAGCAAGAATCCTGTTCAATAGGTTTAGCAAGAACCCCCTACCTTTGATGTCTCCTCTTAGTAATTTCCACCCATTGAGCCTCAATTCTTGTTAGCTATAAATCCCCAGCTGTCTTGTCTGTATTTGGAATTGAGTCTGGTCTTTCTCCTCTATTGCAACTGTCTTGCCTCATATAGAAATATAGTCCCGAAAAAAGCCTTCCTTCTCACATTAACAAGTGTCAAAAATGCATTTTACTTTAACCTGTCCAAGGCAAAAACCAGTTCAAAAAGGAATGATTTAAGAAAAATACCAGGCCACTGTCCAAACAGGCCTGTTTCCCTCCAAAAACACATCCCATCTTTCAAGAGATATTTCAGTATTTGTTAACAGTGTTCATTTAAATGCAAAATATGTTGAAAATGATTATTTCTTTTAATGCATTCATCCTGACACAAAAAGTTAACTCTGGCACAGTTGAGGATTGACATGAAGTCTAGTGCGGTGTGAGTTTACTTTGTAAGGGAGGGGGGAAAATCTATACATATTAAAGGAATATATTTTGTCAACGAGTCTTATTTCTGTGCTTACTATATAAAATTTCAAACACTGATAGAAAAATCAATCTTAGCATTCCAAGGAGCTCTCAATTATTCAGTAAGCACTCAGTGAGCACTGTGGAGGCTGAGCCAATTATTCGTTTATTCATAATTTCGTGTGCCTGGTACCAGACACATGGTGGCAGGGTAAGCAGCAGAGGATAAAGCAAGAGACACCAGGTTCTGCCTGCAGTCAGAGGGCCAGCTGGGGGGAGCCTCTTCCCTCTGGGTGCCCATGTGTATAAACAGCGCCTCCTACCTTCCAGACACCCTCTGAATGAAGGCAGAGGACAGAAGTTAAGTGACTCCCTCCAGGGATGCCAAGGCAGGTGGCCAAGAAGCAGTCTGAAAGAAAGCATTTTAAGATGCTCTTTGGCCTTTAGAAAGCTGCCACTTTGGACAAAGGCATTTGGCTTCATTGTGACCACAATTGATTAAAATGGCCTCTCATCTCTTAATTCATTGGTTGACTAGAGCATAATGCCAATAAAATGAAAGACATGGGCTTGAGCTTTCTGAAGATCAATTTTGTGGGTTCATGTTTTATCCCTGGGTATAATACCTTTTCCCTCAAGCCCAATTTTTTAAAAAAATCAAAAATGTTTTGGGTTCACTTTTTATCCTAATTTTCTCTCCATTTGCCTTACACACACACACACACACACACACACACACACACACACACACACGGCTTTGTTTTAAAAAATAAAGTAGCTGCAATGTAGGATTATCCAGAGGTTTAAGACTATCTTTCTGTTAAGCTAGAAAGAGAATGAAACAGCTGAGGTATGTTGCAATTCCATACATGAAGTTATACCAATGTAAGAAATGGATGGTGAGCTGCTGTAGCACATTCTGAAACTGACCCACAAACAGGGCAAAAAACTCAACTCCCTGAAAACCTGGATACTGCTGTTAATACAGTTTCAAGTTATAGTATCCGACCTCCCTGACCATGGTTTCTCTTGGAAACTAGAGAAAGTGATTCACAGAAAATCTGTCCTGGACCTTTCTCTGACCCAGCGGCAGCATTATCAGCGCCTTTCCCCATATTCCCACAGAGCCCTGTTTTTATTTTATGGCAGAATTACTACTTTACACCTCACACTTATTGTACACCCCTCCTAACTCTCTTTGAGTTTATTGTAATCTCTGACTGTAACTTGTACACATCTCCTTAGAATTGATGAAATGTCCCCCATTTGGGTCCCAATCAGCTCAGCTGCAAAGACTATCATATTTAGGAGCCCAGTATCACAGCAGAAGATAAAAATGAACAAACAAAAGTGTTCTAGAGGGAGGAGCTCACAGGCTAATCCCTCTAAAGATTCCCTTGACATAAAGCTGAGACTTTGGGAACTATTAAAGGGAAATGATTACTAGAATAACATACGTGTGATCAAAACACTCAGTGTACTGAAAGTAGGGATTTTTCTTAGGTTAGTTTGAAATAGAGTATGCCAGAGGCTCCCCAAAGTGTCCTCAAGCCTGCCTGCTCCCTCTCTGCCTCCACAAAGGATAGAATTTGCCCCAACATATTACCACACCCTTTGTACCCCTGTAGACATTCTTTCATCCAGAGAAGTCTTTTGAGGCATCTGGAAATGGGTATTCAAAATGTAAAGTTAACTTGCAGCCTTACTGCAGGTCCAGATTGAGTGAGGCTCCTACCTGCCGGCTTTTCCTCCGTCTCACTGAGCAGCCACGTACCTAGAAACGCAGACCTCAGCCCTCCTTGGTCCTATCTTAACTGCCCCAAAAGCTGTGTGAGGACAGAACATGTCTGTTTTTTAAGATATTTTATGAATCCCTTTGATTAAGTACTTGGCCATATTTTGTTACCACAAACTCCTCTGTTAATCCAGTGAACAAACATGAAACAATTACTTTGTTGCCACTCACTGTGCTAGACTCAGGGAACACACTAGTCATGCTCCTTCCTTCCTGGGAGAGACGGACAGTAAACAAAAATCAGCCCCTCTGTGGTCAGTGCTATGAAGATGACAAACTTGATGGCCTGAGTGAGTTAATTAGGAATGGATGGATCAGGGATATGGGAACTGAGAACTAAGTAGCTGATATTTGAACTGATAACTGGAGCTTGAGAATAAGTCAGACTTTTGTTTTGCGTGCCTGTGTGCGTGCGCACCTACATATATTTTTATTTCTAGTAAAATAAATATCAACATAATATCCCAAATAAACAAAAATGTGTCTCTTCTTGTTTCTCAGAGAGTTTAAGGGTCATGTGACCTTAAAAGGAGAAAAACCCCTATGGTTCATCCCCAGCCGGGATTGTCCATGTTAAGGGCCATGTGACCTTAAAAGGAGAAAAACCCCTATGGTTCATCCCCAGTCGGGATTGTCCATGTTAAGGGCCATGTGACCTTAAAAGGAGGAAAACCGCTATGGTTCATCCCCAGCCAGGATTGTCCATGTGTTGCTCCGACCTCACAAGGTGCCAGTGTGAGGGAATCGCAAACCCGTCCTATAAATAGGGCCCTGCCGGGGCTGCGGACTTTGTCCGTGGATAGCGCAGGAAGCTTGTATTGGTGACCTGTGGGACTCGGGAGTTTGCGATGGCAAAAGCCCCTTCTATCCTGTCGTGGATGTCTGATTCTGATGCCTCTTCAGCCCCCTCTACCTGTGAGGAGCACTGCATTGGCGACTATGTCTTTGGAAAACCCCTGGGCGGGGGCTGCTGCGCCACGGTCCGGTTGGCCACACATCGGCCCACCGGCACCGAGGTCGTGGTGAAGACCCTCGCCCGGCGTTGCTTCCCGAATTCGAACAGAGAGAGGAGATGCCTGAAGGAGATGAACCACCCCAACATCAGCCAGCTGATGGAGATCCTCGTGAGCCCGGACCGGAGCCGGGTGCACCTGGTTCTGGAGCACGTGCGGGGCGGGGACCTCCAGGACCACCTGCGCACGCACGGCCGCCTCTCGGAGGGCCGGGCGCGCAAGGTGTTCCGCCAGGTGGTCTCGGCCCTGCAGTACTGCCACCAGCGCGGGTTCGCGCACCGCGACGTGAAGCCGCACAACATCCTGCTGGAGCCCGACATGACCGCCAAGCTGGCGGACTTCGGGCTCAGCCGGCACGTGTGCCCCGACCAGAAGGTGAGCACGTACTGCGGCACCCCGTACTACATGGCCCCCGAGGTGATGCGGTTCCAGCCCTACGAGCCCACCAAGGCGGACGTGTGGAGCCTGGGGGCCTCGCTGCACGTGGCGCTGACGGGGCGGCCGCCGTTCCCGGGGCGCGACTTCCGGCAGGTGCGGGCCCGCGTCCTGGCCGGGCTCTACGCGCCCCCGCGCTTCCTGTCGGGGCCGGGCCGGAGCTTCCTGCGGAGGCTGCTGACGCTCGACCCCGACCAGAGGCCCAGCCTGGAGGAGGCCATGCGCCTGCCCTGGCTCAACGCGGGGCACAGGCGCCCCCTGCAGCCCTACCGCGAGCCGCCGTGGACGCCGCGGCCCCGCCTGGACCCGCTGGTGCTGGAGCAGATGCGGGGCCTGGGCTTCGCGGAGGAGGCGGTGCGGGACTCGGTGGCCCAGTGGCGCTTCGACCGCGCCATGGGCACCTACCGCCTCCTCCGCCTCAGGGCGGAGAGGATGCCCGCCGCGGGCCGGATGCCGGGCCGCACCGTCCAGGTGAGGCCCTACCGGCCCCCCGACTCGGGGGCGGCGTCCCCTCCGCCCCGCCTGGAGCCCCTGGCGCCCCCGGCCCCCCGCCAGGGCGGCAGAGACTTCGTCACAAAGGCCCCGGCCCCGCCCGCAGCCGCCCCCGCCAGGCCCCCCCAGGAGGGCAGCCCCGCCGCCCCCGCCGAGGCCCACACCCCGGGGCGGCCGGGCCGGGCCAGGCGGGCCTGCCAGACCTTCCTCCGGCTGCTCTGCTGCGGGTTCCCCGGCCCCAAGCTGCCTAGAAGGAAGGGCGACCCTCACTGAGATCACTGAAAGGTGAGGCCCTGGGGAGGGTCAGCACCTAAGTGACTGTGGAAAGCGGTTCACAAAGAACCTGACATTGTTCCTCTTCCGTCACAGCCTGCATGCCAGTTGCAGAAGGAGACAGACAGCTCGTCCTGCTGGACACCCTTTGGAAAGGCCGCCCACCTGCCTGCGGATCGGCTGTGGCCGCGGGGACAGCTTGCTTGGTTTCTCGGAGCGCTGTCTTGGTGGAGCGATTCACAATAAATCACAGAACTAATTAAAGAAAATAAAGATGCTATTATGCTTATACAAACTGTGGAGTCTTTAATGCGTCATAATAATCCAACATTGTTCTATTATATATACATTATAGTTTAACAAATGTTCATCACACCTTATCATGTCTGTACCATATATTTAAAAACAATGTTTGACTACAAAATGGTCAGGTCTATTACTAGACTTTTAATTCTCTAAGGGAAAAGTTACATGGAATAAGCTGGCTTGCCTTCCTGAACCAAGAGACTTCACAGAAGAACTCATCATAATAGAAATGATTAATGGAAAAATGCATATGATTGTTAGAGAGTGAGAATGTTGGAGCATACTTCCAGAGAGGCCGTGGACTAGAGAGTTATCAGTGCTGACACCAGTCCAGGCCTTGAGATAAGGTCTATCTATGAGACCAGCCCAGCCCTGACTCCTCATCAGCATAAGCCCGGGGACTGGGTCTACGTCAGAAGACACTGCAAGGAGACCCTCGAGCCATGTTGAAGGGCCCCTATGTCATGGTCAGAGTCAGTTCTTCACTGTATTAACATCATAAAGAGTAAAACTGCTGAAGAGCTCATTCTTCAGTACTTAAAAGATACTGGTGTTTTAAGTATCTTTATCTCCTTGAAATATACATTTTTTTTTGGTGAGAATAATTAACCCAAAATGTAGAAAATTAAACTGTTTAAAGTATGTATCTATTTTTTCATGCATATATTTAGTCTCTAATATAATACATATAGTATATTGGACTGTTCAGTTTAGTTCATTTGTTTTTCTTCCTTTTTATTTTATTAAACCTAACCTTCCTTATATCTCCAATAAATACTAATCACCAATATTTGTTTAACCTTAACTAAAACCAGACATTCTATTACTTTACATTAAAGAAAACTAGTAAAAAAATGAAACTAATCATGGGACTATTTTTAAATTATCAGTTTATATATACTTTTGGAGAAAAGTATAATTTATATAAAAAGCCCAATCTTTATTTTCTTCAACTGATCAAATTAACTCCTGGGTATTATTCTACCTAATAAAAGAGTAATATGCAAATTAAACATCACTCTCCAACACCCACCAGACATGCCCACCAGCCAATCATAATGAGTATGCAAATAATCTCCACCAAGGTGGCTACAGCCACAGAGAGCAGGAGGAAGGCTTGGGTTTCCCAGCTGATGGAAGAAGCCAAGCTTTCCGCCTGCCCTGGCGGCCTAAGCCTCCACTCAAGACTACAAAGTTTCAATTATAGAAGGCAAACAAATCCAAACAAAAATGGCTGCTAGCCATGGAGCAAGCAGG